>NW_026468233.1:0-2500 GCF_026875155.1 Cherax quadricarinatus | reverse complement strand
GGAAAAGCCTGACTATAAAAGAGGGGACTTTCATAGGGTTGAAGAACTTCCCGCGGGAGGTCCAGGGGACAGAGAACTGGCAGGAAAGCCAGTAAATGAAATGATGGAAAATTTTAAACAACAAAATGCAAGGAGGCACTGGGGAAAGGTTCATTCCCAAGGGCAACAGTAACAAAAGGGAAGACCAGGAAAAGCCCCTGGTTTACCCGGACGGTGTAAGGAGGCAAAAACAAAGTGCAATAGAGAATGGAAAAAAAAAAATACAGAAGGCAGAGAACACACGAAAATGGGAGATCAGTCGCAGAGCCAGGAATGAGTACGCACAGGTAAGGAGGGAGGCCAGCCCACAGTATGAAAATGACATAGCATCGAGAATCAAGACTGACCCGAAACTGTTGTATAGCCACATCAGGAGGAAAAACAACAGTCAAAGACCAGGTGATCAGATTAAGGACAGAAGGTGGGAGAACTCACAAGAAATGATCAGGAGGTATGTGAGGAGCTGAACAGGAGATTTAGGAAGTTTTTACAGTAGAGACAGGAAGGACTGTGGGAAGACAGCACAGAAGGGGAAAATCAAGAGGGAATATACAACAAGTGTTGGATGAATATACGAACAACTGAGGAGGAGGTGAAGAAGCTCTTAATTTACCTTGACACCCCAAAGGCGATGGGACCGGGCAACACTCCCCATGGGTCCTTAGAGAAGGAGCAAGATGCTGTGTGTGCCTCTAACCACAATCTTCAAAAACATCCCCTTTAAAATGGGCAAACTACATGAGAAATGGAAGACAGCTAATGTAGTCCCCATATTTAAGAAAGGAAACAGAAACGAGGCACTAAACTACAGACCTGTGTCTCTGACATGTATTGTGTGCAAAGTCATGGAGAAGATTATCAGGAGGAGAGTGGTCGAACACCTGGAAAGGACAAGATAATAAATGAAAACCATCATGGGTTCATTGGAAGGCCCAAATCTTGTATCACAAACCTCCTGGAGTTTTATGACAAGGTAACAGAAAATAAGACACGAGGGGAGAGGGGTGGGTAGATTGCGTTTTCCTAGACTGCAGGAAGGCCTTTGACACAGTTCCCCACAAGAGATTAATGCAGAAGCTGGAGGATAGGCACACGTAAAAGGAAGGGCACTGCAATGGATAAGGGAATACCTGACAAGGAGGCAGCAACGAGTCATGGTACGTGAAGAGGTATCACAGTGGGCGCCTGTTACGAGCGGGGTCCCACAGGGGTCAGTTCTAGGACCAGTGCTATTTTTGATATATGTGAAGATCATGATGGAAGGAATAGACTCTGAAGTGTCCCTGTTCGCAGATGACGTGAAGTGATGAGAAGAATTTAAATCGGACAAGGATTTAGGCAGGACTGCAAAAAGACATGGAGAGGGCCCGGACATGTGGTCCAGTAACTGGCTTCTCGAATCAATCCAACCAAATGCAAAGTCATGAAGATTGGGGGAGGGGCAAAGAAGACCGCAGACAGAGTATAGGCTAAGTGGACAAAGACTACAGACCTCACTCAGGGAGAAAGACCTTGGGGTTGACCATACACCGAGCACATCCCCCGGAGGCACACATCAACCAAATAACTGCTGCAGCATAAAGGGGGCCTGGCAAACCTGAGGGAAAAGCGTTCCGATACCTTAATAAGGAATCGTTCAAGACACTGTACACCCGTGTATGTTAGGCCCATTACTGGAGTATGCAGCACCAGTCTGGAACCCACACCTGGTCAAGCACGTCAAGAAGTTAGAGAAAGTACAAAGGTTTGCAACAAGGCTAGTCCCAGAGCTCAAGGGAATGTCGTACGAGGAAAGGTTAAGGGAAATCGGACTGACGACACTGTTTGGACAGAAGGGTCAGGGGAGACATGATAACGACAACAAGATACTGCGGGAATAGACAAGGTGGACAGAGAAGGGTGTTTCCCGAGAGGGACACAGGGACAAGGGGTCACAACTGGAAGCTGAAAGACTCAGACGAGTCACAGGGACGTTAGGAAGTATTTCTTCAGTCATAGAGTTTTTCAGCAAGTGGAATAGCTAGCAAGTGAAGTAGTGGAGGCAGGAACCATACATAGTTTTTTAAAAAGAGGTATGACAAAACTCAGGAAGCAGAGAGAGGAGAGGGATCCAGTAGCGATCAGTTTAAGAGGCGGGGCCAGGAGCTGAGTCTCGACCCCTGCAACCATAATTAGGTGAGTTTCAATTAGGTGAGTACACACACACACACACACACACACACACACACAGGGGTGGTATACAAATGCAGATGGAAAACAAATAAGTATGAGGAGTGGCACGGGAAAAGAATCAAGGAGAATCCCCAAAATTAAAAGCATCAAGAAAAAAAACTCACCAGAATAATTTAAAAGATTCAATCTTTCCCTTCCGGATACCAAATCCTCAGGAAAAAGCAGAGGGAGAAGAGGGGGAGGGGAGTTGCACGCTCATTAAAAACCAGTGGGGGTTTGAGAAAAAAAT
>NW_026468232.1:0-11727 GCF_026875155.1 Cherax quadricarinatus | reverse complement strand
CAAAAACTCCCTTCCTGAAAGCTTTTTCCCCCCGAAATTGTCCCTCTTCAGTACGGAAAATGGCTTAATTTAAATTCCCCAGGCATACCATCTAAAGGGACAAAAAAAACAAAACATCCAGGCCAGGGGAAAACCTGGGTAGCCACAGCCACCAAGGGGGAGGGGGTTTTTTAGGCCAGGAAGGAAAAAAAACTGGCGGAAAAAGGGCAGAAATCGTACACCAAATCCAGTCATTCCTGGAGTGGAACCACAGTCGATGGCCCTCCACCCAAACCAACAGTACAGATACTAATCCCGGGAAAAAAAAACCCCCCCCCAGTACCAAAAAATACCACCACCCGATAACTTTCTTTTTTGCAAATTACGGGGAAAAACCCAGCAACAACAACAAATACCTTTCCCCGGGACTGCTTGCAGAGGAAAAGGGCAATGTTCGGGCTTTCCTGAGACCACAAAAAGGGATCACTTGGACAACGAAATATGGCCCCCGGGTTACAACCATACAATTGACAGAGTGAACGGGCAAAAGGGGGGGGAGGGGTTGGCCGTAATTCAGAGTCACTTGTTTGCCAGAACAGTTAATGCCTCAAAGATGTAGGGAATTTTTAGCGTAAAGGCGAGAACCAAAACCTTATTGGGATTACAAGCCCCCGGATGAAACTCCCAGCAATTCCAGGAACAGCTTTTAAAAATTGACCACTGTCGGAAAATTTTCCCGCCCGCCCCCCAAACTTCCCCCCCTGGGGATTTCAAACTTAAGGCACCTAAAATGGGGAATATAGCAAATATATTGTTGCAGTAATAACACCGAGGAGCTCTGATGAAAACTCACACTCCACGAGCTTTTAAATCTCTGCACAAATTTCTTTTTAAACCAGCAAATAATAACCTACTAGACTGAGAATACACTAACCTCATCTTCAAAACAATGATGACTGATAAAAATTCACCAATAAAAAACAAATATCAATCAAAACATAATTGAGGTTTCAGACTTATGCGTGGACCCCCAAACCGAAAAAAGAGACAGTCCGAGGGAGCATTCACCAAATTCAACTTCAAAAAACAAAAACATAAAGTGGGCCAAAAAACCAAACCCTAACCGAAAAGCTGGGAAGAAAACTAAGCAACACAGACCCCAAACTTATCCCTAAACAATTAATGGGTGGCACTCGATGTATCACAAGGTTTATTCCTCAAAGAAAAAGGGGGGGTAGATGTAAAATAGAAAGAGACAGGCGCCCCTTTTCAGGCACGGAAAAGAATAACAGAGCGGCTAAAAGAGGTCAATATTTTTGAAATGCTAGGGAGAACTGGGCAAAAAATACAAGCATCGAACTTAAGCTAAAAAAAATTTTTAGGAGTGGGAATCGGGGGGGAAAACAAAAGCCATAAAAAAATCAAAAGAAACCAAAGTATTTTTCCCCTATGCAAATAAAAATCGAGAACAACGTCCATTATTGGGCCCCACTTAAACAAGATGGCCCTACACAGGCAGAAAGGAAAGAGTGAGCTACTAAAGTCCCAAAAAGACCAGTTTTTACAAGCCGCTAATCAGACTGAAGTCGAAATCAAAATGAATTTTTTTAAGAAGAGCCAAAATTTGTTTAAACACAAGCCTATCCGATGTTACCCTGACCCCAAATGACTTCGAACAGCGATAAATGAATGCCCATGCCTCTCCCCCAGGGCCAGACTCAGGGAACTTGTGTTCATCAAAAACTGAAAGAACCCCTATCACGACCTTTTCCACCTATGGAGAGGGAGCATGAACGGGGGTGTCCCTCAGTTACTAAAAAAAAACAACATACCCCCATCCACAAAGGGGGCGTAAAGCAATAGCAAAAATACAGACCAAAAGCACAACACCCATTCAAAAAATCTTTAAAGGGCCTAAGAAGCAAAATCACCACCCATTTAAAACCCTCAGTTCACAACCCAAGGCAACATGGGTTTTGAAAGGTCGCTCCTGTCTGTTCAAAAATTGGGTCACTACGAAAGGTCCCAAAGCCAGAAGACAAAAAGAATGCGATGAAATATACAGTTTTGCAAAAGCCTTTTGACAAATGTGACCAGGCGTAAAAGCGCACAAAAATGCGTGCTAAAGGAATAACAGGGAAAAATCGGTCGATGGCTATAATTTCCTCACAAAAAGAAACACAAGGTAGTCTCAACAGAGTAAAGTCCGAGGAGCTACGGTGAAAAATCGTTCCACAAGGCAAGTACTACTCCCATCTTTTTCCCCACCTCATATCGGGGGGAAAATAGACAAGGATGTCGCCACAGCACCGTGTCTTCCTTTGCAGATGCACCCGAACGCTGACAGTGTCTTCCCCAAAATGCAAGGGTCCAGGCGGACATCAACCAAATCTTTCAGTGGGCTGCGGAAAAACAAATGAAGTTCAACGATGAGAAATTTAATTTCTCAGATATGGGAAAATAGGAAATTAAATCTTCATCAGGTAAAAACAAATTTTGGCCCAAAATAAGCGAAACACCAAAGTAAAGACCGGGAGTGATTTTGTCAGAGGCTCAACTTCAGACCATCACCTTTTTTTCTTTTTACGGGTCAATTAAAGGTTTCGAAAATTGGTAAAACGAACTTTTTTTTGGGCACGGGCCTTTTCCTATAAAAAATTAAAAAAAATTAAATGGCCCATTACCTTTTCGCCCAAAGGGGGGTTTTCATACCAACAAAACATTGGGGAACCCGGGATTTATATGGGGCAGATGAGGTAGTGAAGAATGCTCCCTTGATGATGTACGAGTGGGGTATAGAGTCTAAAAACTTGGGTGCTTGGAAAGGAGATTGGAAAAGTTTTGAGCAGACCTTCTACAGGTTTTATGTGGGATAGCGAGAAGAAGTTTCTTGGCAAGTGGTTAAAGCTATGTTATAGAAGCCACTTTCTGGTTGAGTTGTCGGAATAGAAATAATGATGTTTCGGATTTTTCGGTATTGAGTGTTTGTCTTCTGTGGCGATAAGTCTTGAGTTTCTGTAGTTTATCAAGTGGTTGTTGTGAATTACGGTGTTGACGCAGGATTCTTGTGTGTCAGCCCTGCTTGCGTATGGTGTTTGAAAAAAGTGTTGGATCCCTTGATGTTTCGCACAGTATAACTTGTTGAGTCATTACAAGGGATTATGATGTTACACAAGGATTATGTTGCCCTGCAGAGGATGGAGGTTGCCCTGCTTACTACTGGTGATGTCCTGATGGTAGTGGTTGTGGAGGTGATATTGGAATGTGTTTTGGCAAAGATTTGGATACATGTTGGAATGGAGTTGGTGGGAAGGACTTGTATTCTTTTTCTCGGGGGTTTAAATGTTATGCCGTGCAGTCTCTGATGAAAGACGGGATAGTGGAGTTAGAAAATATTTGTTCATTATGTAGTCTTCTCCGACCGTGCTGAAGTCTGAGTTACACGCAGCAAGAGGTTAAAAGGATGATACTAGTCCTTCCACCAATCCATTGCCAACAGGTTCCAAACATCTTTGCCAAAAATCATCAAGTATTACTCCAACAGACATCAAGGACATCTCAGTAGTGGACCAGGGAAAAGCCTTCACCTCTGCAGGGGTATAATAATCCTTTAGAACATAGGGATATTATATGTGGCGAAAACAAGACCCAAAACGTTTTCAAGAAATCCGAGCGACGCTACGGAAAGCCTGTACACACCGTATATTCACACAACCACTTGATTAACTACAGAACTCAGATTTGCCACGAAGACAACACTCATACCGAAGAATCCTGGAATTCTCATTATTTCTATATACCGAAACTTCAAACCAGAATAGTGCTTCTATAACATAGCTGAACCATTGCAAGAACAACCTTCTCGCTATCCCGAAAACATGTAGAAGTCTGTCAAAACTTTCCAATCTCCTTCAAGTACCCAAGTTTTTAGATCTATATCCATCGACAATTCAGATGCGCATCTTAACTGACACCACTCTGAAGGACTATAAATCTCGGTTCTTCCCCAGGTAGTTCAGTTTGAATGAAAAAGCCCACTGTTGGGCGAACGTAAAATAAGGATCACATTATACTGCATTTGGTTTATATTTCCATGTGTCGGATTTTATCATTTATTTCCACATATCATAGTGGTTATATTGTGGAGGCACAACGACCTCTTCATACCGTGCGGTGATTGGCGACTTACTTCAAAACTCTTTCACGAGTTTTTTAATGTGGGACGTTAGTTTAACGTGAGTTCTTTACAGTTGTTTTAATGCCCTTATGTGGAAGCGGGTGTGGATATTTTAGTACTGTGGGATGACCCCTGTGTTTATACTCCACTCTGTATGAATAGTTAACTGAGTATGTCATTTATTCTTTTTTCAAAAAAATCTGGGGGTTTGGATTTTAATGAAAATCAGGAATCATCAAAATTTTTGGGCTGGGGTAAAAATATTAGAGTGTAGACTTTTGTCTGATTCGGCTCACTAAATTATTCAACGCCGAATTTCAGTATCAAAACGTGGATATTCACATTTTACATTAACTGCGTGAAATTGGATAGGATAGATAGTAGTAGATGAGTAGATAGAAGAGAGTGGAGAAGAGGTGAGAAGGAAGGGGCCGGAGAGGGAGAGAGGAGAGGACGAAACCCTCAGGAAAGTAGGAGAGACAGAGGTGAGCCCCGAAGAAAGGAAAGTGAATGGGGGGAAGGTGGGGTGATGGTGGGTCAGTAGTGTAGAGGGGAACGACTACCATTGGTGGCTTACTGATACCTCATCTAGTGTTGCTCACCGACTCCATCTGTTGGGGCCTCAGAGTTTCAACGTCATGTTGCTGCAACCCTCAAAATTTATATTACTTTACACCTTTACTCTACAAAGATACTCATCACAGTATCACGTATAATGCGTTTACCGTATAAGGTTACTACGTATATATTTGTGCAGTGTGGAAAAGAGAAGCGGAGAGGGAAAGAGGGGAGTGAGATCAGGTACACAGGATATTGTCAGGGCCCAAAAGTTCAATAGTATAAACTACAGAATTAAGTATTCCAAGAACGCGCCAATCCAATATAAATAATCAAATTACCCATATGTTTTAATCCACAAGAACTAATTTGGGTCAAGGATTTAGAAATGTAGATGCACTCTTAAACACAATATTTCCATGATATTATTATTTAAATTAGCGTATTCACCCGCAGCCTTTCCACAGTGGTGGCCCGGCTTGGTCCACTTTAGGGAGTGTTGAGCGAAACTAGGGGAGCAGTACTCTCATTTTGGGCATGCCCTAGGCGCAAGCTAGGCTCCGGTTTTCATCCCGCCCCAGGGGTATGGAAATAACAGTTTATGAGCTAAAAAGCTGGACTCAGGAACCTACCCCACACCTTAGAGGTAGGCATTGCGATCTTTTAACTAAGACAAAATTGTTATACATTAAAGGAATGAAGGTCTCTGAAGTATACAAGAATACTTGTGAGGTTAATGAGGCTAAACTATTGACTACTTACAGAATTATTAATGTTACATATAACCTTCACAACGTCAAGAATACTTTAACTGTTAAAATGTGATTGAAGTAAACCTTAGTGTCAAACATGTAACATGAGAACTCAGGTGTGAATATATATTTGTGTATTCAGAGTAAATGGACAGGACTGACGTGAATAATATTACAATGTTTACCATACTGAATGAAGGAGGCAGGAGTGGATAACAAGGAAGGGAAGAAGAGAAGCCTGAGCTTTAATCTGCAGTGCATAAGACTGCCATCCCAACGGCCTTGAGGCGGGCTAAGACCATGAGGCTGCTTCTCCCACGAGCCCCGTGAGGGCGGGGGGGTAAGGCTACCTGGGGACTTTCCCAAGATGAGGGGGGTAACTTGTAGCTCCCCCCTGGGGGATTTAGTCCGAGACAATCCGGGATTGGGACGCCAAGGCCGGAGTCACTACTTGAGAAAAGACCGGCGGGAGAATACCTGGGAAAAAAAAAAAAAAAAAAAAAAAAAAAAAAAAAAAAAAAGAAAAAAAAGTGTACTTTAGAGTACCAAGTTAAAGTTACTTTTAGCTGCGGCTAGAGTATTAGTTTAGATACTAGCCAATGCAATAAATAGTGTAAATGAGCTGGTGGACCGCAAGCTAAAGTAGCACCGTATACTTATGAGGAAATAATAATTTTTGCCTCTAAAGTGAGGGGGAAAAACACACAACAACCTGTGTAAACAAGAGACAATTGGCAGAAATATTTTTCTGGGTGGGTGGGGGGGGGGAGAAATGAGTACATACGATGGCAAGTGTAAGGAGAGTGAGAGCTGCCATGATAATGTACATATTCTGCAGTAATGAAATCACGAAAGAAGTGATTTTAAATCATTTACCAAACTAAATAATGTAGATCTTAATACTACTGATTGCGTGAAGGATTTAGGAGTTCTGATTAGCAGTAATCTAAAACCAAGACAACAGTGCATTAGTGTTCGCAATAAAGCTAACAGAATTCTTGGCTTCATATCTAGAAGTATAAATAATAGAAGTCCTTAGGTTGTTCTTCGTCTCTATATATCCTTGTCAGCATAGTTGCTGATCCCTGTATTCCCAGTATTATATAGCATAGCATATTAGTATCATCCATGTGCTTTAGATACGAGATCCCTTGTAGGCCTGTGGCTTTATGTGACGTCACGGGATACAGATGTGTAGGCTCATACCTCTGCCCCGGCCTCACTCGGCGGCAGACCATTCAGCAGACAGGCAAGGCAGCTGGACTCCATCCCTCACCATCTCAGTCTGACAATATAGTTACCAACCTACAAGTGTGTCTACCTTCAACCTACGATATCTCCATTAAAGAACCCTTTACGATATCCTTGGTTAGGCCTCATTTAGATTATGCTGCTCAGTTCTGGTCACCGTATTACAGAATGGATATAAATGCTCTGGAAAACGTACAGAGGAGGATGACAAAGTTGATCCCATGTATCAGAAATCTTCCCTATGAGGATAGACTGAGGGCCCTGAATCTGCACTCTCTCGAAAGGCGTAGAATTAGGGAAGGGGGGGGGGTAAATAGCGTGCTGAAAATATCCAGCCAAGACAGGATTCGCAGCAATAGTTTCAAGTTGGAAAAATTCAGATTCAGGAAGGATATAGGAAAGCACTGGTTTGGTAATAGAGTTGTGGATAAGTGGAACAAACTCTCTAGTACAATTATTGAGGCTAAAACGTTGTGTAGTTTTAAAAATAGGTTACATAAATACATGAGTGGGTGGGTGTGAGTTGGACCTGACTAGCTTGTGCTACTGGGTCTGGTGCCGTGCTCCTTCCTTAAGTGAATATGACCTGACCAGACTGGGTGGGTCATTGGGCTAATCCGGGGAGGGGACATGGACCTGCTCCGCATGGGTCAGTAGGCCTGTTGCAGTGTTTCTTCTCTCTTATGTTCTTATGTTCTTAAACTGGGGCAGGCCAAGACTCTACCCTACGAACCTTGTACTGCCTCCAGAGACAGCACAACGTACGCATCACCTTACCATTACGCCACCGGTCCTACAAAAACCAAGCACATAGCACGTAGCTATGTGTTAGCCTTGGTCCGAGAACAAGGCAAACACATAGCTACGTGCTGTGTGCTTGGTTTTTGTAGGATCGGTAGCGTAGTGGTAAGGTGATGCGTACGTTGTGCTGTCTCTGGAGGCGGTACAAGGTTCGTAGGGTCGAGTCCTGGCCTGCCCCAGTTTGGTAAATGATATTCTGCATTATACTGCATAAAAGGAGAAGTTAAGCGTGCACGTAAGTTCCACCGTCTTCTAATAACATGTTCATTTTTCCACTATAATCTACCTTGTCCATAATTACTCTCACATTTGCTTTGTCTGTTTCGTAAGGTGAAGTAAAGGATCTTTCCTTAATTTCATGGTATAACTTAACAAATCTTTGAGGACAATTGTGTTGTAGAGGTCTGAGCGACGCTCAGACCTCTACAACACATGCTTATGTGCTCCTTAAGCATGTAAGGCCATAGGGAGTAGTACCCTGGACAGTCATGGACCCTGCAATCACCATCCTGTTAAGAGCGACCATGGATAGCACTACCACCACAGAATGTGTCAATGCCTTACATCCAGTGAAGCAGTGCACTCATTGTTACACTGCTGTGTAGTGAAATTCACAGAAACTCAGGTCAGCAAACAAATGTACACATCCAAGAGAAGCACATTTAGTGCTCTTGTGTTGAACTGTGGCAAGGGGAGTCATCAAGGAAAGTCGGCCCAGTCCCTGGATCCATTTTGTGCCCACACCATGGGTATGGAGTGACTACCACCCACACCATGGGTGTGGAAGTGTGACTACCACCACACCATGGGTATGGGGCGTACTACACCACACCATGGGTGTGGAGTGACTACCACCCACACCATGGGTATGGAGTGACTTACCACCCACACCATGGGTTGGGGGACTACACCACACCATGGGCGTGGGGGACTACCACCACACCATGGGTATGGAGTGACTACCACCCACACCATGGGTATGGAGTGTGCTACCACCCACACCATGGGTTGGGTGACTACCACCACACCATGGGTATGTGGAGTGACTACCACCCACACCATGGGTATGGAGTAGTACTACCACACCATGGGTATGGGGCGACTACCACCCACACCAATGGGGTGGAGTGACTACCACCCACACCATGGGTATGGCGAGTCGACTACCACCCACACATGGGTGTGGAGTGACTACCACCCACACCATGGGTATGGGGGACTACCACCCACACCATGGGTGTGGGTGGACTACCACCACACCATGGGGTTGATACAAAAGGTGGAGTGACTACCACCCACACCATGGGGTGGGAGTGACTACCACCACACCATGGGTATGGAGTGACTACCACCCACACCATGGGTGTGGGAGTGACACCACACACCATAGGTGTGGAGTGACTACCACCCACACCATGGGCATGGGAGTGACTACCCACCCACACCTGGGTGTGGAGTGACTACCACCCACACCATGGGTGTGGAGTGACTACCACCCACACCATGGGTATGGGGCGACTACCACCCACACCATGGGTGTGGAGTGACTACCACCCACACCATGGGTATGGAGTGACTACCACCCACACCATGGGTGTGGAGTGACTACCACCCACACCATGGGTATGGGGCGACTACCACCCACACCATGGGTGTGGAGTGTACTACCACCACACCATGGGCGTTGGAGTGACTACCACCCACACCATGGGTGTGGAGTGACTACCACCCACACCATGGGTATGGAGTGACTACCACCCACACCATGGGTGTGGAGTGACTACCACCCACACCATGGGTATGGGGCGACTACCACCCACACCATGGGTGTGGAGTGACTACCACCCACACCATGGGTGTGGAGTGACTACCACCCACACCATGGGTGTGGAGTGACTACCACCCACACCATGGGTATGGGTGCGACTACCACCACACCATGGGTGTGGAGGCGACTACCACCCACACCATGGGTTGGGAGTGACTACCACCACACCATGGGTGTGGAGTGACTACCACCCACACCATGGGTATGGGGCGACTACCACCCACACCATGGGTGTAAGGGTTATGGAGCATGTAGAGACAAGCAAGTTAAAGAACTGTAGAAAGGTACTTAGCTTGAATGACAGCTCAATGTCCCACAGCTGCCCCCTGGTCGTTTGTTAGAGGAACTGTCAAACTCCAACCCTTGGGCTGTGGGAAATTCAATTAGCGAGTATATAATTGCCCCAAAGGAGCATATACATCAGCATTGCATTTAACAATGCTGAGCTGATGTACACTTACTTGTTTAGGCTCAAAAGCCCACGCCTCACTGCCATCTGTAGGACGATTTCAATCGTCTTGTGTCACAAGATACTGCAGTTTCCCTGTTTAACAAGTGAGATTGAAACCTATCTTTCCCTTTGTAACGTGAGCATATACGACATGTATAGGTGACTTGACAGAAGCAGAAGTGTCCTTTGAGGAATATCTCACTGTCCTCCACTCAGTCGGGAAATTTGCAACACTCACACTGTTACACTACACTGTTCTTCAAGAGTTGTCCTTTCGTAGTAATGTCACAGCAGGAAGATAAGTATGCTCCACTTTAATAATTCTACCATGAATTGTTGAGATTGTCACTGAGAAACAAAACTGCATGGAATACTAGTGCTCTTTGTCTGTTATCCCGGCATCAAGCACAATCTGCTTCCTGCAGCGTGCTTCGCCCTGGGCGTGCCCTCCTTACAAAGGTCTTGCGGAATTAAGCGTTATTTCCCTTCTTGCTTGACATTGTCACAATTTCATTACAAGTGATAGATTTTCTGATATCTATCGATCGATGAGAGTTCATTATTGTCCCACATTGCAATAAGGTGATGCAGGGTTGTCCTGCCAAGGTAGAGTTCTTTTCTTCATTTCACAGTCACTCATATTGCAATAAACACTACTCCACAGAGATGGTGTGACTGTGACACTTCTAGCTGCATTTGGTATCAATTAAGCTGTTTATCAGAAAGCAAGATGCCATTTACCCTTTCTGAGAGAGTTGGGTCCCTCAGGGGGCCTGAAAGGGGCTGAAAGAGCTGATAAGCCCCCCTTTCTAGATAAATTTTCTCCACACTGGGGGGCAGCGGAGGTTCGCTGCGGGTGAACTATTCATCTCTTAACATTAATTTGATTTTCTCACTCGCCACCACTGCTGCTTGTCTTTTCTGAACAGCTTTAGTCTGTGTGGTTTCTGGAGAATCACTAATTTTATTTTCAAGACTGTGTAATTCTAACGGCACTAATTTATCTATTGTCCGCTTATTCACTACACCTTTGCTCAAAACGTTAACTGCCCTGATGATTCCATTTGCATCAGGATATATGGTCACTATTTTTCCAAGAGGCCATTGGGACCTCGGACCATCATTGCCAATAATCACTATGTCACCAGGTCTTAAGGACTTAGGATTTTCAGGAACATCAGCTCCATGGAAGTGTTTTCTCAATGAGGTGAGATAGTCTTCTCGCCAAATTTTCTCCCAATCTTCAGTCACTTAATAAAGTGATTGAAGATTGTTTGAATTTACGTCTGAGTTGCTCAGGTTCGAAATAAGTAGGATCCTCTATAATTTCTTTATCATTCATGGGAGGAACAGGTTCGAGCCTTCTGCCATGGAGTAAATGAGATGGACTTAACACTTCTAAATTGTCCAGATCATCGGTAACATAAGTTAGAGGTCTGTTGTTGACTCTATTTTCTATTTCAGTCACAACTGTACGGAGTTCTTCTAACTCTGACGATGAAGAGTCTTCCTTAAACAACGTGTTACAATGCCGATCATTCTTTCATAAAATCCGCCGTGCCATGGAGATTTAGGAGGAATGTATCTCCAACGACAACTGTGTTGCTTCAGCATCTGTTGTACCTCTGGCTGATCAAAGATCTTGCTTATATAAGCAGCACCAGCAACAAAGTTCGTTGCATTATCTGAAATCATCAGTCTGGGACATGCCCTTCTGGCTGCAAACCTTCTGAATAATTTGATAAAGGTTTCAGCAGACATGTCAGTGGCTACTTCTAGATGTACTGCTCTAGTTGTAGCACAAGTGAACAAACAGATGTACACCTTAATGGGAACTTTGTCAACTGTTTTGGTTAAAATTATTGGTCCAGCGTAATCTACACCTGTCACCTCAAATGGAGTGATATAACAACTCTTTAGAGGGAATGGA
>NW_026468231.1:0-12262 GCF_026875155.1 Cherax quadricarinatus | reverse complement strand
GTTAGTATAGTTGTGGGTTATGTATATGGTTGTGGGTTATGTATATGGTTGTGGGTTATGTATATGGTTGTGGGTTTTGTATATGGTTGTAGGTTATGTATATGGTTGTGGGTTATGTATATGGTTGTAGGTTATGTATATGGTTGTGGGTTATGTATATGGTTGTGGGTTATGTATATGGTTGTGGGTTATGTATATGGTTGTGGGTTATGTATATGGTTGTGGGTTATGTATATGGTTGTGGGTTATGTATATGGTTGTAGGTTATGTATATGGTTGTGGGTTATGTATATGGTTGTACTATGGACATGATCTATGGTGTTCTTAAAATGTACCGGGATTGTGTACTAGAGGTTTTGTAATATCTAGTATGGTTTTTAATTTTATACTCTTATACATTATTGTATTTGTTCTATGTTTTAAATAAAAAAAAATTGAACATTTGTCATAGTAATATTATGTAAACTACACCAGTAACACTGTTTCAATGTATGTTTATATACTTAATATTTTGACCCTGGTACTGAGTGTTATCTGTACGTTATGTCATTGTTAAATTTATTGTGAAATAGGCTCAAGTTTACCCATTCTTTTTAATGTTATTTTGGATATGTGTCGCGTCTTGCTGTGTTAATTTGTTGTTTTTTATGAAATGTGTTATAAAAATAAAATTATGTGGTGACCACAGGTTTCAGGAACTTATTAGTCCAAAAATATTATTTGTTTGTACAATTTGCGAAAAGAAATTATCGAAACAATCGTTGTTTATTAATAAAATAATTATATTTTTATAAGTTCAGGTTACAAAGGTTTTATATAAAATCTTTTAATATTATATAGAAGAGGAAGAGCTTTTCTAAAATTTTTGAAAACAAAAGCTTATTATTAATTTTAAAGGCTGAAAATATACAATATTGTTGAAATAATAAATAAAATATATTTAATATAATATTTCAGTTTTGTTAATTTGCTGGATCTTTCAAGGGAAACTAAACTATTAAAGTGTGAGATATAAGACGCAAGCAGATATTGTTGGATCATTTTTTTTTTTTATTTATTTTATTTAAAACATGACATTACAAAATATAATATGTAAAACTCATTTAAGTCTATAAATTAACACAATCCTCCCTACAGCTAATATTACACACCGCACTTACAACTCCGTGTGGGTACACCCCCCCTCCCTGCTCCCTCATCCTATCACTTAACACAAACCATGTTGGAGCTACTCAACAGAATTACATGATATGAACAACACTTTTATATACACATCCCTCGAAATGGTACTTAATAATCGACTACAGACCATGCAATTCATTGCACTGAACATATTATAAAGACATATTACCCCACCCCCGGGGATATCCAACTACCCCACTATTTACAACCTAACATACTATAAACAATGAATGTTGCCTAATCTAATGTCACACAGCAATGATAAAAACATTAATTTATGTAATTGTCCTAATGGTTCAGTTACATAACAATATGTATTACACAACTATGGAAAATTTTCTAGGGTGCTTATCTGTATGTACCTCAACATTATATACATACAAGTAATCTCATTGGGAGACAACCATATTGTTTACCGTAGTCACCCCGTGTAGACATGTGAGAAAACTTAACCACCTCTGGTCACTACAGGTGGCCCCTTCGACCTCACAATCTTATCCATATCTATCCGAGACCAGTATGGATTGGATAGCACCCACAAGTACGGTGCTACTAATTAATTGTGGACTGTATAGATTATATTAGTTTAGCTGAATGAAGGGGGGGGGGGTAGGATACACCTGGATACATCCATCAAGGAAAAACATTTGTACATAATCCCACCACTTACCAGCTGTTCTCTGGTGGTCACTTGATGTAGCTGGATCACTCATAACCTCTCCAATTACAACATAACATAACTGGCCAGCATGAGTCTGTTATAACTAGAAGGGTTACTTAACTGTGGGTGATTGATACTCCTTATTTCCTCCATTCACCATCTCATCTCAATGTCCTGCTACACCGACACGGTTCTCATTCCGGCAGGACGAGGTATTCGTCGGTTTGTCCCGGTTTAGAAGTCGTGACTCAATGAGCTTCACTTTCCTCGTCTCGGGAACAACAAGGTCTAACGTGTTCACTCGGAGCAAGGCGACTTATTTCACATCCCGCATTCTCTTAACTCAATATTATTATCACTGATTACATTATCATTCACAAGACGATTTAACGTCTCATAACTATTATACAAATTAGAGGTCACTCCATTAAGATCTGAGGCCGATGAGCGAGGATTAACACACGGGTATTTCCCCTGGACACACACCATGGCCGTGCACCTGCCACCCGGTCGAACATTATTCACTAATTTTACCACCCCTTTACAGTGGTCCCGTAAATCACGTTCCCTCACTCTTCACTAGGGACAGTCACGACACTTCCTATTATGAATTGAGGCCTATATCGATCCTTAGGCCCCCGTGAACGCCAGTTTCCTCCTTCCCGATTTCCTCAGCCTCCTCACCACATTCAAAACAATCCACCTCCCCCTCCCCCGCACATCCGCGCATGCGCAAAGGGAACTCTTGGTTCTACTCTATTTTCAAATACATTTTTGACCCATATAGACACATTAAACACCTATTAGGCACTATAGTTTCGGAAAATAAAAAATTTTCCACAACAACAATGGTGATATAGAAAAGTCACAAAGACATACAAAATTACTACAAAACCATAGGTATAAACTTAGTCTCAAATTCCAACACATGTAAGCCTCTACACATTTAAACATGCAATTCCAGTGTTAAAAACAATAACACAGCTTCAACTATGACATTCAAGCTCTATACAGCTTATATGGACATTACATAGTGCTATTGACAACTGTGGAAATTATTTCATTTCCGAAGCTATAGTGCCTAATAAGTGTTTAATGTGTTGATTTGGGTCAAAATGTATTTGTATTTTGAATGGAACCAACTGGGTTCCCGCTGCGCCTGCGCAGATGTGCGGGGGGTTAGGGGTCGAGCTGGGGCACGAGGTGGCGGCAGTGTTTTGAATGGGTGAGGAGGCTGTGAAAACCGGGGATGAGGAAACGGGCGTTCACGGCGGCCTAAGGATTAATATAGGCCTTGTGGAAAATTTTTGATTTTCCGAAGCTATAGCGCCTAATAGATGTTTAATGTGTCGATATGAGTCAAAAATGTATTTGACAATAGGATAGAACCAAGAGTTCCCTTTGTGCATGCACGGATGTGCGGGGGTATAGGTCGACTCGGGCCATGGGGGAAGCGGGAGTGTTTTGAATGTGGTGAGGAGGCTGGATTATTTTAGATTTTGCCACCGAAGTGGCTAGTTTATTGTGCACCCCATATCCATCCTGTGGACAGTAGCGCGAGAGCATATGGATACACAAAAGGCCTAGGAACTAGGCCCCAAAGGGTTAACAGGAATACATATGGATTTATATCTACATATCTATAGTTCACTTATCTGTTACAAGCAAATTTAGGAAATTTGCTTAGTATATCTGGTATCTTATTTTCATTAATAAGATATCTTGACATGTCACATAGGTTATTATACTGTCTGTCTCTGTATTCCTCAATAAGTGGACAATTAAGCACATAGTGTTCAAGAGAGTGACCATATGCCTGATCACATAATTTACATTTAGTTTGATCATCATCTGTGTGTCTCCCAAACTGCCAGAAGTACTTGTAACCAAGCCTAAGCCTGACCATACAACATCAGTCAGTCTGTTCACATTGCAAGTTGCTCCATAAACATACTTATCTACGTTCATGTTATCATAGTGGGTTATAGATCTACTCAGGCTTCTAACTGCATTCCTATAACAATCATTTTCATTATTTACTTCTCTCCTAATATTATTCCTAATGCTAGACACAGTTATACCAAAGTTATATTCTACATTCTCCTTCTCGATACTCTTCTTGGCTAACATATCAACTTTATCATGAAGGAGTAATCCAATGTGTGATGGGATCCATAGCAATTGTACATTAATTCCTTTGTCCCTAATTTTTGAGTATCTATACCTGGCTTCCCCAATGAGCATGTTGTTGGAGTCATTATATGAGCCAAGAGCCTTCAATGATGACATAGAATCAGTAATGATGATAGAGTCAAGCTCAGTGTCATAGGTTAGCTTTAGCGCCATTAGGATTGCAAACAATTCAGTTTGCAGTGTAGACGCCCAGTTGTTAATTCTTATGCCTAACTCAACAAATTTATTATCGTTCTTAACTAGGGAGGTGGCAACAAGAGCAGATGCAGCCCTGCCAGAAGACTCCTGTTTAGATCCATCAGTGTATATAACTTGTGATAACTTGTTTACTACCAGCTAGGTGAGAAATTTCTTCTTGAGCAGTTGCTCTAACAAGAGATTTAAGGAAGGGAATTACTAGCAATGAGCTTCTTGGGAGGGACTTGTAGGTATGTGATATTATATGAACACATCTTCCATGGAGGGGTGAAATGCTCTTGTTGCCTACAGTGATACAGTTCATGCAAAGGGTTATAAAACTTAATGCAATTGCACGTTTTCACAATCCATTTAGATCTGTGTGTATTTACCTCTAGACACTTGGTAAGATTCACTGTGACAGTGTCTGGTTCGTTTCTCAACATTCTAATACCGAGTACAGTGTTAATTTCAACAATCCTATCACTGATACTAGAAATACCAAGCTCCTTCCTCATGTTCAGAACTTTTGTAGATCTTGGACAGCCAAGAATAATCCTGAGAGCTTCATTTTGCATTAACTCCAAGGGTCGGAGAGAACTTTCTCTAGCTAATATCAACATGGGAGCAGCATAATCAATTAAGGACCTAACATAGGCTATGTACATCATTCTCACGATTATCACATTTGCACCATAGTTGGGATTGTAGCCAGCAACAGCGTTGAGAGCATTTAGCCTAGCTTTTACATTTCTTGTTTAGTTGTGGTATAGTGGATTTGTTAAAGGGGTACATCTACACCAAGATATCTGTAAGTTTTAACGTAGCTAATGATTTCACCCTGCAAGTATATGGGTGGGGGATGTCGTTTGCTTGTTAATATCTTAGTTTTAGAGGAAGATATTATGAGGCCTAGTCGATTACAAATTGCTTGAACTTCATTAAGAATGGTATTCATCTTCTTATGCCCTGTTGTATGGATCATGATATCATCAGCATAGCTTATAGCTATATGTTTAGGTGAGGCAGGTAGAGCATTTAGGAGAGCATTAATCAGAATATTAAATAGCATGGGACTAGGAACTCCTCCCTGCGGTGTACCTAAAGACATTTCTTTAGAATCACTTCTGAAGCCTTGGTAAAGGACAGAGGATACTCTATTTGACAGTATCCTATTATCCAGCAGAGTAAGCTACCACCAATATTCATTTTGGCTAGTTCATGTAGTATAACGGTTCTGTTCGCAATATCAAATGCAGATTTTAGATCAAGAAAAGTGGTAAAACTAGTAGAGGTGTGTGCAGTGAGAAAGGTGGAAATACAGTTCTGCACACTTTTACCTTTCATGAACCCATAGAGGTAGGGGGAAAGTTGATCTCTGATTCTTTTAGTACAGTCTGTTAAGCATCATTCTTTCAAAAGTTTTACAAAGACAACTAGTTAAGGAAAATCGGCCTAAATGTATCAGGCTGTTGGGGCTTAGGGATGGGCACAATGAGACTATTGGTCCAGGAAGTAGGAAGAACGCCCTCAATGTAACTGAGATTATACAGTGCCAACAAAGGGTTATCAGGCACGTGCCTTAGAGTTCTGAGAATATCATAGGTTATACCATCCTCTCCAGGAGCAGTTGATCGACCTTTGGTTAATGCATTATCTAATTCATACTCGGTAAAGAGGCAATCACTCTCATCAATATTTGGCTCATAAAATTAATCAGTTTCAACATTTCTTCAGAAGTACTCTCTAATTTTTTTCTAATATGAGATGGAAGGCTTTCATGCCTGGTTGTTTTGGACCAGTCATTTATGAGGTCATTTGCTTTTTCAAGAGGAAAGGGATGAGCAACATTGCCAGTCTTTTTCCTGGTTATTTTATTTATACCTTTCCAAGCCAAACTCAAAGGGGTGGACCTATTTAATCCACTAACAAACTGTTCCCATTCCTGTTGCCTAAGTTCTTCCTTTCTATTCCTTGCATTTGTTAGTGCAGCTTGGAAGTAACCCTTCTAGTTATAACAGACTGACACTGGCCAGTTAGGTATGTTTTAATTGGATAGCTTAAGGGTGATCCAGCCACATCAAGTGACCACCAGGGAATATCTGGTAAGTGGTGGAATTATGTACAAATGTTTTTCCTTGATGGATGTATCCATGTGTATCCTACCCCCCCCCCCCTTCATTCAGTTAAACTAATATAATCTATACAGTCCACAATTAATTAATAGCGCCGTGCTTGAGGGTGCTACCCAATTTATACTGGTCTCGGATAGATGTGGACAAGATAGTGAGGGTCGAGGGGCCACCAGCAGTGACCAGAGGTGGGTAAGTTTTCTCACATGTCTACACGGGGTGACTACGGTAAACAATATGGTTGTCTCCCAATGAGATTACTTGTATGTATATAACGTTGAGGTACATACACGTAAGCACCCTATAAAATTTTCCACAACAACAGTACAATACAACATAAAATATAACCATGACATAAGTAACACATAAATACTGTGCCTAGCACACACCTAACCACAAAAACCTATAACACCACTGTTGCCCAACTTTATTTACACTATCTGACGTACATTAAACTCTTTACTCTCAAAACACAACTGAAAATTGCAGATAACCAGTGACGAACAATAATGCACAGACATTAATACAAACATATCACATCATATCTCTGGACACCGTGCATGATCACAGCATCAACACTTTGCAGTGCAAGGCACCTAGAAAACAAGTTGGAGCAAATACATGCAATTGTTATAGCAAATCTCCAAATTACAATGTCATTACCGTAAATCAATATTACCACACACAATATGTATAATAAGTGTATAGTCCACTCACACAAAAAACTGGCCAGCTCCACAGGTGCTAGCACCCGTGGTCCACATATTATTCACTCACGCATCACTCATCCAACACTCTCACAAACATTTGTTATCCATTACCAGGGAGGCAACCCTGTTTTCACCCATGACTTCCCTACCCCAGCAACACTTTCCAATCATACCCTCCCCTCCCTCGTATATTTCAAGTCTAATAAAACCTGTAACGTAAGTTGCCTATATCCCTCTGAAAAATCCTTCACCCACCTCCTCCCATAAATTTCCTTATTTCTGCATACCGTTTTATAGAACGTTACTGCTAACACCCTCCTCTTCACCTCAGTAACCTGTTTCCCCCGCAATCCCCACACTATATAGATATAATCTGCCATAATGTATCCCACAGCTCTGATTACACTTTTCTCCCAACCCCCCACGTCGAGACTTAATGCTCTCAATATAGAAATTCCTTTACCTCCTATCCTATTTATCACCCTATTTAACCACCCCTTCATTCTTAATGAAGTTCAAGCAATTTGTAATCGACTAGGCCTCATAATATCTTCCTCTAAAACTAAGATATTAACAAGCAAACGTCATCCCCCACCCATCTATTTGCCGGGTGAAATCATTAGCTACTTTAAAACTTACAGATATCTTGGTGTAGATGTACCCTTTAACAAATCCACTATACCACAACTAAACAAGAAATGTAAAGCTAGGCTAAATGCTCTCAAAGCTGTTGCTGGCTACAATCCCAACTATGGTGCAAATGTGAGAATCGTGAGAATGATGTACATAGCCTATGTTAGGTCCTTAATTGATTATGCTGCTCTCATGTTGATATTAGCTAGAGAAAGTTCTCTCCGACCCTTGGAGTTAATGCAAAATGAAGCTCTCAGGATTATTCTTGCCTGTCCCAGATCTACAAAAGTTCTTAACATGAGGAAGGAGCTTGGTATTTCTAGTATCAGTGATAGGATTGTTGAAATTAACACTGTACTAGGAATTAGAATGTTGAGAAACGAACCAGACACTGTCACAGTAAATCTAACCAAGTGTCTAGAGGTAAATACACACAGATCTAAATGGATTGTGAAAACGTGCAATTGCATTAAGTTTTATAACCTGCATGAACTGTATCACTGTAGGCAACAAGAGCATTTCACCCCTCCATGGAAGATGTGTTCATTTAATATCACATACCTACAAGTCCCTCCCAAGAAGCTCATTGCTAGTAATCCCTTCCTTAAATCTCTTGTTTAGAGCAAACTGCTCAAGAAGAAATTTCTCACCTAGCTGGTAGTAACAAGTTATCACAAGTTATATACACTGATGGATCTAAACAGGAGTCTTCTGGCAGGGCTGCATCTGCTCTTGTTGCCACCTCCCTAGTTAAGAACGATAATGAATTTGTTGAGTTAGGCATAAGAATTAACAACTGGGCGTCTACACTGCAAACTGAATTGTTTGCAATCCTAATGGCGCTAAAGCTAACCTATGACACTGAGCTTGACTCTATCATCATTACTGATTCTATGTCATCATTGAAGGCTCTTGGCTCATATAATGACTCCAACAACACGCTCATTGGGGAAGCCAGGTATAGATACTCAAAAATTAGGGACAAAGGAATTAATGTACAATTGCTATGGATCCCATCACTCATTGGATTACTCCTTCATGATAAAGTTGATATGTTAGCCAAGAAGAGTATCGAGAAGGAGAATGTAGAATATAACTTTGGTATAACTGTGTCTAGCATTTGGAATAATATTAGGAGAGAAGTAAATAATGAAAATGATTGTTATAGGAATGCAGTTAGAATATTGCTGCACTCTAACAGCACCTTTCAAGGCAGGTGAAATTGCCGGACTAGAAAATGTACAGAGAACTTTCACGGCGCGCATAACGGAGATAAAACACCTCAATTACTGGGAGCGCTTGAGGTTTCTAAACCTGTATTCCCTGGAACGCAGGAGGGAGAGATACATGATTATATACACCTGGAAAATCCTAGAGGGACTAGTACCGAACTTGCACACGAAAATCACTCACTACAAAAGCAAAAGACTTGGCAGACAATGCACCATCCCCCCAGTGAAAAGCAGGGGTGTCACTAGCACGTTAAGAGACCATACAATAAGTGTCAGGGGCCCAAGACTGTTCAACTGCCTCCCAGCACACATAAGGGGGATTACCAACAGACCCCTGGCAGTCTTCAAGCTGGCACTGGACAAGCACCTAAAGTCAGTTCCTGATCAGCCGGGCTGTGGCTCGTACGTTGGTTTGCGTGCAGCCAGCAGCAACAGCCTGGTTGATCAGGGGCTGATCCACCAGGAGGCCTTGTCACAGACCGGGCCGCGGGGGCGTTGACCCCCAAAACTCTCTCCAGGTAAACTCCAGGTAGAAGCCTGAGTAGATCTATAACTGTGGAAATTTATTTGGTCCAAATAGTTTTCCCCAGCTCAGATCCAGCATGGCCGTCGGGTCATCCGAGCCGGACGGCCCTTAAACCCTCCCAAACAAGCAAGGCATTCTCTGGTTGGCGGTTGTTGGTAAGCTTATTTAATTTATAGATTTACTCTTCAGGGAAGGAGTAGGTAGTTTTACTGGTAGTACACTAATATTAGGTTTACTAAGGCATCTGTAGATAATGATAGAGTAGACCTAAGACCATTAACATAGGTAGTAATAGGCCGATAATGTAGGCAAACACTAGGATAAGTTAGCTAGGGAGAACTGGCAGCCCTAGCTTGAATGGCGGGGCGCAGGTCACAAAGACAGAATAGCGTCCTTCTTACGATAGACACCGACTGGACAAGACGTGCTGTGAACAGCAGGCGGCGCCCCCACGTGTCTTCACATCTGAGACCTGGGGAAATCTGGTAGAGGCACCTCGATGTACCGTAGATGATCTCCTCCATCAGCCCATACAGTAAGACGAGATATTCACCTTTTCCCGTAGGTTCTGGCCAGAGTCTTAGGAGATTGTGGGTCGAGTTAACTGAGGGCTCGGCGTGCTACAGAGAGAGCATGCCCAGTAAGTACCAGTGTCTCAGAGCCGTCTGAAGCTAGTGTCTGAGTCTGCATAGTTTATCTAGGGGATACATACCCTCTTGGATATAGGAATTTCTGAGGTGCAGGCAGGACACTAATAACGATTGAATATTGCCCAGAATTAATGCTCCCGGTTGCACGTGGTTTCCAAGGGGAAGTCCAAAGGGGCTAAAGCTAGGCTTAGGAAGTTGAAGATCAGGATATATACTGCAACACCAAGTTAGTCCTTTATATGTGCATGCAGGTGAAGTTTCTTGCAATACCAATCATTTGTGAAAATCTGTTCTATAAGCCACTTGTGAGGCTGAGGTACCCACCTCAGAGCTCGGTGTCAACAGAGTTTGCCAGGGTAGGCGACTCACTTGGAGGCAGACCACACAAATTTCACAATAACCACTATGATAACATGAACGTAGATAAGTATGTTATGGAGCAACTTGGCAATGTGAACAGAACTGACTGATGTTGTAGTGGCAGGCTTAGCTTGGTTACAAGTACTTCTGGCAGTTTGGGAGACACACAGATGATGATCAAACTAATGTAAATTATGTGATCAGGCATATGGTCACTCTCTTGAACACATGTGCTTAATTGTCCACTTATTGAGGAATACAGAGACAGACAGTATAATAACCTATGTGACATGTCAAGATATCTTATTAATGAAAATAAGATACCAGATATACTAAGCAAATTTCCTAAATTTGCTTGTAACAGATAAGTGAACTATAGATATGTAGATATAAATCCATATGTATTCCTGTTAACCCTTTGGGGCCTAGTTCCTAGGCCTTTTGTGTATCCATATGCTCTCGCGCTACCGTCCACAGGATGGATATGGGGTGCACAATAAACTAGCCACTTCGGTGGCAAAATCTAAAATCTTGACACTCCTCATTCCATCACAAAAATATACTACATGAAAAGCCGACTCCTCCCCACCACATATCCCACACTCCCCCCTGTCAACGACTCGTCTATCCCGTAGAACCACACCCGACGGTAAAATGCCATGCAGAAAACGATACATTACATCCCGGACACGAGGTTGCAACCTCATCCTACTCAACCTATTCATATACTTCCCCATGCATACATGGGGAAAATTCCCTCTACAGGCGCTACAACCCTCCCGGCTAACAATCTACACATCCTACCTATTTTAACCTTTGCTGGCTCTCGATCCCACGCCAGAGCCCTCAACAACAGTTTCACACTCATGCAACTCAACTCCTGTATACATCCGTTGCAATCTGTTATGGATCCTGGCAAACCCCCCCCCCACCCACACTTTCCCTCATCACCTCCCTTTTAATGAAGACACATTTGACCCTCCGCTTTAAGTCCAGCAATCCCAGCCCCCCCTTACTTACAGTTAACATTACCACATCCCTTTTAATCCAATCACAGCTCGAACCCCACAAGAATTTAAAAACCTTCCTAAGTATGTTCGTTATTGCTGGCCCAGTTAATGGGAACACGGCTGCCACGTGCCATACTTTGCTATACAGGAAGATATTAATAACAATGGCACGTTGCACAAGGGTCAAATGATAAGGTCGCAATGCACCCAAGCGTCCCTGAATCCTTTCTACCATCCTAAGCGAGTTTTCCATGCGTGCCACAGTTAGATCGTCTGCATAAATAAGACCGCAAATTTTTAACGATTCACCTGCCTCCTCACAACTGCACTACCCCAATCAACCCTACCCACCCAAGCTCCTAACCCCATGACCATGGATTTATCTGAATTGACCCTCATACCAGTTGCCCCTGCGAACATTTGTACTACCCCGTCTAATGTGTCCATTGACATCCCCTCCCTGATCAGAACAGTTGTATCATCCACATACCCAATTAAAAACTGGCCAAACCCTCGCAAACCTCACACCCTGGTCCCTCTACGTGACACATACGCTGCTCCATCAATCTATAAAAGGGGTCCTGTACGCACGCAAACATAATTGTGACATAGGACACCCCTGCCTAAGTCCCCTACCCATTACAATCTTCCACCCAATCGACATTAATTTGTACCCTCGCCATTGCACCTCCATACAACGCCTCAACCCAACCCACTATTTCTTCCCCAAACCCCTGACCCCCGGGATGGCTTTTAAACTTTTGATCCACCTATCGTATGCCCCTTGCCCAAACGA
>NW_026468230.1:10000-13493 GCF_026875155.1 Cherax quadricarinatus | reverse complement strand
AACCTGTTTAATTCTCTTTCTTCTTCTTTTTTTTTTTTTTAACAGGGTTTGACAGGTTAAGGATCCCTAGTTTTAAATTGACAAGCTATTTACAGGTTAAGGATTCCTAACTTTATTGGCAAGCTAAGAGCTGTTACCTACATCAGCTCATTTGAAAGCATTTTTATTGTTATGAGACATACAAGTAGGGAACAGGATGAAATTGGAGCCATCTGTGGGCCAGCATTTTCATTTGATCAACTGACTTTATCTCGTGTGTTCCATACTCGAGTCATCCTGGGTTTTATGATCTCAGATGGAGTGATGTTCTTGAGAAGGGTACAGCCAGAGTGAAGTTGCTGCTTCCTGCCCGTCTTGTGGCATAAAAGCTTGTTTCACGCTGTCCTCGAAGTGGATCCAAGTGTGTACTTTGACAATATTGGCCTTGTACATAACAGTAAGGCCACCCACATCCCTCCTATGTTGAAGGCTCTGCTGAAATGACAGATCTATCCAGGATGGGTCCAGGCGAGAGATGAGACGTCGTGCTCTGTTCTCTACTCTGTCAAGCAGTCGCAGATGAGAGGGGGAGGGGGGCAGGCAAACCAAGAAAGTGGAGCATACTCAAGGTGTGAGCGTACTTGTGCCTCGTACAGAATCTTGCAACCCCTACTGTCAAGCAGATGCGAGATACGGCGAAGTGCTCTCCTCTCTCTTCTCTCTCTCTCTCTCTCTCTCTCTCTCTCTCTCTCTCTCTCTCTCTCTTTACACAGGGTTTGACAAGGTTAAGAATCCCTAGCTTTATTGACAAGCTATTTACAGGTTAAGGATTCCTAACTTTATTGGCAAGCTAAGAGCTGTTACCTACATCAGCTCATTTGAAAGCATTTTTATTGTTATGAGACACACACACACACACACACACACACACACACACACACACACACACACACACACACACACACACACACACACACACACACACACGCACGCACACAGAGGCGGGGGCCAGGAGCTGAGTCTCGACCCCTGCAACCACAATTAGGTGAGTACAATTAGGTGAGTACACACACACACGCACACACACACACTCAGGCTTCAGGAACTTCTTTCAAGACATTCAGTGGGAGAGGGAACTGACAGGAAAACCAGTACAAGAAATGATGGACTATGTGGCAACAAAATGCAAGGAGGCAGAGGAGAGGTTTGTTCCCAAGGGAAATAGAAATAATGGGAAGAACAGAACGAGTCCTTGGTTCACCCAAAGGTGTAGGGAGGCAAAAACTAGGTGTACTAGAGAATGGAAAAGGTACAAAAGACAGAGAACTCGGGAAAATAAAGAGATTAGCCGAAGAGCCAGAAACGAATATGCACAGATAAGAAGGGAGGCTCAGCGGCAATACGAAAATGACATAGCATCGAAAGTCAAGACTGACCCGAAGCTGTTGTACAGCCACATCAGGAGGAAAACAACAGTCAAGGACCAGGTAATCAGACTGAGGAAGGGTGATGGGGAATTCACAAGAAACGACCAAGAGGTATGTCAGGAGCTCAACACAAGATTTAAAGAAGTATTTACAGTGGAAACCATTAGGACTCCAGGAAATCAGAGCAGGGGGGTGCACCAGCAAGTGCTGGATGAGGTACATATAACCAAGGAGGAGGTGAAGAAGCTGCTATGTGAACTTGACACCTCAAAGGCGGTGGGACCAGACAACATCTCTCCGTGGGTCCTTAAAGAGGGAGCAGAAATATTGTGTGTACGGTTAACAAAGATCTTCAACACATCATTTGAAACTGGGCAACTCCCCGAGGTATGGAAGATGGCAAATGTAGTCCCAATTTTTAAAAAGGGAGACAGACATGAGGCACTAAACTACAGACCTGTATCACTAACGTGTATAGTATGCAAGGTCATGGAGAAGATCATCAGGAGGAGAGTGGTGGAGCACCTGGAAACAAACAAGTGTATAATTGACAACCAGCATGGTTTCAGGGAGGGAAAATCCTGTGTCACAAACCTACTGGAGTTTTATGACAAGGTGACAGAAGTAAGACAAGAGAGAGAGGGGTGGATCGACTGCATTTTTTTGGACTGCAAGAAGGCCTTCGACACAGTTCCTCACAAGAGGTTACTGCAAAAGCTAGAGGATCAGGCACACATAACAGGAAAGGCACTGCAATGGATCAGAGAATACCTGACAGGGAGGCAACGACGAGTCATGGTACGTGACGAGGTGTCAGAGTGGGCGCCTGTGACAAGCGGGGTTCCACAGGGGTCAGTCCTAGGACCTGTGCTGTTTTTGGTATATGTGAATGACATAACGGAAGGGATAGACTTAGAAGTGTCCTTGTTTGCGGACGATGTGAAGTTAATGAGAAGAATCAAATCGGTTGAGGATCAGACAGGACTACAAAGAGACCTGGACAGGCTACAAGCCTGGTCCAGCAACTGGCTCCTTGAGTTTAACCCTGCCAAATGCAAAGTCATGAAGATTGGGGAAGGGCAAAGAAGACCGCAGACACAATATAGTTTAGATGGCCAAAGTCTGCAAACCTCACTCAAGGAAAAAGATCTGGGGGTGAGTATAACTCCGAGCATATCTCCCGAGGCGCACATCAATCAGATAACTGCTGCAGCATACGGGCGCCTGGCAAACCTACGGATAGCTTTCCGATACCTCAATAAGGATTCGTTTAAGACTCTGTATACCATCTACGTCAGGCCCATACTGGAGTATGCAGCACCAGTTTGGAATCCACACCTAGTCAAGCACGTCAAGAAATTAGAGAAAGTGCAAAGGTTTGCAACAAAACTAGTCCCAGAGCTACGGGGATTGTCCTACGAAGAAAGGTTGAGGGAAATCGGCCTGACGACACTGGAGGCCAGGAGGGTCAGGGGAGACATGATAACGACATATAAAATACTGCGCGGAATAGACAAGGTGGACAAAGACGGGATGTTCCAGAGATGGGACACAGACACAAGAGGTCACAATTGGAAGTTGAAGACTCAGATGAATCAAAGGGATGTTAGGAAGTATTTCTTCAGTCATAGAGTAGTCAAGCCGTGGAATAGCTTAGAAAATGAAGTAGTGGAGGCGGGAACCATACATAGTTTTAAGGCGAGGTATGATAGAGCTCATGGGGCAGGGAGAGAGAGGACCTAGTAGCAATCAGTGAAGAGGCGGGGCCAGGAGCTATGAATCGACCCCTGCAACCACAAATAGGTGAGTACAAATAGGTGAGTACACACGCACACACACACACACAGTAAGAACAGTTTCACTCACGAAGAGAGGCAAGAAATTAGACAAAGAGGAAGGGTGACAAATTGGGAGGCAAGGAAGGAGAAAAGGAAACAGGGAAGTAGAGAATGAACGAGACAAGAGAAGGATGCAGAGAAATAGAAGAAGG
The DNA here is from genome assembly GCF_026875155.1 of Cherax quadricarinatus. NCBI lineage: Eukaryota > Metazoa > Arthropoda > Malacostraca > Decapoda > Parastacidae > Cherax > Cherax quadricarinatus. The sequence goes on along the minus strand of NW_026468230.1, from coordinate 10,097 downwards.
GACAAAGAATGCGCTAACCCCAGACAGGCGGAGAGAGAGAAGGATTAGTGTCCAGGTAGAGACAATCTACCAGGTAGACACAATCTACCAGGTAGAC
>NW_026468230.1:0-5000 GCF_026875155.1 Cherax quadricarinatus | reverse complement strand
TCTCTGACTCATTTGTGTCTTCAACTTCCAATTGTGGCCTCTTGTTTCTGTGTCCCCTCCCTGGAACATCCTGTCCTTGTCCACCTTGTCTATTCCACGCATATTTTATATGTCGTTATCATGTCTCCCCTGACCCTCCTGTCCTCCAGTGTCGTCAGGCCGATTCCCTTAATCTTTCTTCATAGGACATTCCCCTTAGCTCTGGAACTAACCTTGTTGCAAACCTTTGTACTTTCTCTAGTTTCTTGACGTGCTTTATCAAGTGCGGGTTCCAAACAGGTGCTGCATACTCCAGTATGGGCCTGACATACACGGTGTACAGTGTCTTGAATGATTCCTTACTAAGGTGTCGGAATGCTGTTCTCAGTTTGCCAGGCGCCCATATGCTGCAGCAGTTATCTGATTGATGTGTGCTTCCGGAGACATGCTCGGTGTTATACTCACCCCAAGATCTTTCTCCCTTGAGTGAGGTTTGCAGTCTTTGGCCACCTAGCCTATACTCTGTCTGTGGTCTTCTGTGCCCTTCCCCTATCTTCATGACTTTGCATTTGGCAGGATAAATTCGAGAAGCCATTTGCTGGACCAGGTGTCCAGTCTGTCCAGTCTCTTTGAAGTCCTGCCTGGTCCTCATCAGATTTAATTCTCCTCATTAACTTCACATCATCTGCAAACAGGGACACTTCTGAGTCTAACCCTTCCGTCATGTCGTTCACATATACCAAAAATAGCACTGGTCCTAGGACCGACCCCTGTGGGACCCCGCTCGGTCACAGGTGCCCACTGTGATACATCATTACGTACCATGACTCGTTGTTGCCTCCCTGTCAGGTATTCTCTGATCCATTGCAGTGCCCTTCCTGTTATATGCGCCTGATGCTCTAGCTTCTGCACTAATCTCTTGTGAGGAACTGTGTCAAAGGCCTTCTTGCAGTCCAAGAAGATGCAATCAACCCACCCCTCTCTCTCTTGTCTTACTTCTGTTATTTTATCATAAAACTCCAGAAGGTTTGTGACACAGGATTTGCCTTCCGTGAATCCGTGCTGGTTGGCATTTATACTCCTGTTCCGTTCCAGTGCTCCACCACTCTCCTCCTGATAATCTTCTCCATAATTTTGCATACTATACACGTCAATGACACAGTCTATAGTTTAGCGCCTCTTTTCTGTCTCCTTTTTTGAAAATGGGAACTACATTTGCCGTCTTCCATACCTCAGGTAGTTGCCCAGTTTCCAGGATGTGTTGAAGATTGTGGTAAGTGGTACGCACAACATATCTGCTCCCTCTCTAAGGACCCATGGAGAGATGTTGTCCGGTCCCATTGCCTTGAGTATCGATTGAGGTATCGATGTGTGTGTTGTGTGTTGTGTGTGTTGTGGGGTGTGTTGTGTGTGTGTGTATAGTGAGTGTGTGTGTGTGTGTGTGTGTGTGTGTGTGTGTGTGTGTGGTGGTGTGTGTGTGTGTGTGTATGAGTGAGTGAGTGTGTGTGTGTGTGTGTGTGTGTGTGTGTGTGTGTGTGTGTGTACTCACCTAGTTGTGGTTGCGGGGGTCGATTCACAGCTCCTGGCCCCGCCTCTTTAACTGGCCGCTACTTGGTCACTCTTCCCGCTCCGTGAGCTTTATCATACCTCTTCTTAAAGCTATGTATGGATCCTGCCTCCACTACATCACTACCCGGGCTATTCCACCTCCTGACAACTCTGTGGCTGAAGAAATACTTCCTAACATCCCTTTGACTCATCTGAGTCTTCAACTTCCAATTGTGACCCCTTGTTTCTGTGTCTCATCTCTGGAACATCCTGTCTCTGTCCACCGTGTCTATTCCACCCAGTATTTTGCATGTCGTTATCATGTCATGCCATATAATGTCTCATATGTGTGTGTGTGTGTGTGTGTACTCACCTATATGTGGTTACGGGGGTCGATTCACAGCTCCTGGCTCCGTGCATGTATGTGTGTGTGTACTTACATATACATACATATATTTCCGTATGCGCATGCTAATAAAAACATTAATTAAAATTTCGATTTAACACATAATTATCAAACAACGTTACCAACAATTAAAGCCCTAAAACATTAATTGGAAAGTAATTAAGGAACTAGTCATCATGCCTCTCTGACACTCACTTTTATGTGGCTCACCCATGATAATATCTGTGTTAAAAATCATCCGTAGGTCATTTTAATCTGATAAAAGCGTTTTTCTCATTGAGTGTGTGTGTGTGTGTGTGTGTGTGTGTCTCAATACGTGCGTCACGCAATATTGATGTGTGTGTGTGTATATATATATATAAATATATATATATATATATGATGTTGCAGGTGTATGGTGTAGGAGGTAGGTTACTGAAAGCAGTGAAGAGTTTTTACGAGGATAGTGAGGCTCAAGTTAGAGTATGTAGGAAAGAGGGAAATTATTTCCCCAGTAAAAGTAGGCCTTAGACAAGGATGTGTGATGTCACCGTGGTTGTTATAATATATGTATAGATGGGGTTGTAAGAGAAGTAAATGAGAGGGTCTTGGCAAGAGGCGTGGAGTTAAAAGATAAAGAATCACACACAAAGTGGGAGTTGTCACAGCTGCTCTTTGCTGATGACACTGTGCTCTTGGGAGATTCTGAAGAGAAGTTGCAGAGATTGGTGGATGAATTTGGTAGGGTGTGCAAAGAAGAAAATTAAAGGTGAATACAGGGAAGAGTAAGGTTATGAGGATAAAAAGATTAGGTGATGAAAGATTGGATATCAGATTGGAGGGAGAGAGTATGGAGGAGGTGAATGTATTCAGATATTTGGGAGTGGACGTGTCAGCGGATGGTCTATGAAAGATGAGGTGAATCATAGAATTGATGAGGGGAAAAGGGTGAGTGGTGCACTTAGGAGTCTGTGGAGACAAAGAACTTTGTCCTTGGAGGCAAAGAGGGGAATGTATGAGAGTATAGTTTTACCAACGCTCTTATATGGTGTGAAGTATGGGTGATGAATGTTGCAGCGAGGAGAAGGCTGGAGGCAGTGGAGATGTCATGTCTGAGGGCAATGTGTGGTGTGAATATAATGCAAAGAATTCGTAGTTTGGAAGTTAGAGGAGGTGCGGGATTACCAAAACTGTTGTCCAGAGGGCTGAGGAAGGGTTGTTGAGGTGGTTCGGACATGTAGAGAGAATGAGCGAAACAGAATGACTTCAAGAGTGTATCAGTCTGTAGTGGAAGGAAGGCGGGGTATGGGTCGGCCTAGGAAAGGTTGGAGGGAGGGGGTAAAGGAGTTTTGTGTGCGAGGGCTGTGACTTCCAGCAGGCATGCGTGAGCGTCTTTGATAGGAGTGAATGGAGACAAATGGTTTTTAATACTTGACGTGCTGTTGGAGTGTGAGCAAAGTAACATTTATGAAGGGTTCAGGGAAACCGGCAGGCCGGACTTGAGTCCTGAAGATGGGAAGTACAGTGTCTGCACTCTGAAGGAGGGGTGTTAATGTCGCAGTTTAAAAACTGTAGTGTAAAGCACCCTTCTGGCAAGACAGTGATGGAGTGAATGATGGTGAAAGTTTTTTTTTTCGGGCCACCCTGCCTTGTGGGAATCGGCCAGTGTGATAAAATATAAAATATATAAATATATATATATATATATATATATATATATATATATATATATAATATATATATATATATATATATATATATTTTTAAAAATATATATATATATATATATATATATATATATTTATATAGCCATATATAGGCTTGTTACAAATATATATAAATGTTTATATGAATAATTAAACTGATGTTCTTCTAAGGTCAATATGTTTAACTTCTCACTCTCTCCCTCTCCCCTCTCTCCCTCTCCCCTCTCTCCCTCTCCCCTCTCTCCCTCTCCCCTCTCTCCCTCTCCCCTCTCTCCCTGCTCCAGAATATTATAAAAGTTACGAACTATTTCTTAAGAATTTTGATATGTTTTTTCAGTTAATATTTTTGGGTTAATAAAACAGTTATCTAGAGTTAAATCAGATTAAGTTCAGGCACAGTTCGGGTGTTTCAAAATGATGACCCAATTTCAAAGGAATATATATTTAAAATCGGGTCCATCAATTTAAAACAGCTGATATAGTAGGTTCGTAACAAAATTAATCTCCTCTCTCTTCCCCTCTCTCTCTCTCTCTTCTCTCTCTCTCTCATCATCTTCTCTCTCTCTCTCTCTCTCTCTCTCTCTCTTACACAGGATTTGACAAGGTTAAGGATTCCTAACTTTATTGACAAGCTAAGAGCTTGTCTCTCTCCTCTCTCTCTCTCTCTCACTCTCTCTCTCTCTCTCTCTCTATATATATATATAATATATATAAAATATAATATATATATATATATATATATATATATATATATATATATAATATATATATCCCTCTCTCTCTCTCTCTCTCTCTCCCTCTCTCTCTCTCTCTCTCTCTCTCTCGGTTTTAATATACATAAATGATCTATAAATGGAGCTTGCATACAAGATTGCAAAAACTGCAGACATGAAATTAATATGTGACCAACTGTCAGTCTCCAGACACCAAGATTGTCACAGTGGTGAGAGAGACAGTGACAGGCTGTCACAGTGGTGAGAAAGACAGTGAGAGGCTGTCACAGTGGTGGGAGAGACAGTGAGAGGCTGTCACAGTGGTGAGAGTGGCAGCGAGAGGCTTTTATAGTGGTTAGAAAGACAGTGAAAGTCTGTCACAGTGGTGAGACAGTGACAGTGGTCAGACACTGACAGTAGTCAGTGACAGTGATGAGACAGTGACAGTGGTCAGACAATGACAGTAGTCAGTGACAGTGGTGAGACAGTGACAGTAGTCAGCTAATGCCAGCAGTCAATGACAGTGGTGAGACAGTGACAGTGGTCAGACTATAACAGTAGTCAGTGACAGTGGTGAGACAGTGACAGTGGTGAGACAGTGACAGTGGTCAACAAGTGGCAGGGGGAAGCATAACCGTATCATGAAGTGGGCAGACATGACAGTATCAA
>NW_026468229.1:0-12382 GCF_026875155.1 Cherax quadricarinatus | reverse complement strand
CTTTGTTCAATCCAAATATGAGGGGTAGGGGCGGGGGTTAAGGGTTGTGGGGGTGCGGGAGTAAATTTTTGGGGTAGCTTTGGGTAGGGGTGGTTTTAAAGTAAAAGGACACAAGTGCAACTAATGTGACAACGTTTCGCTCTCCAGGAGCTTTATCAAGCCATTACCTGATAAAGCTCCTGGAGAGCGAAACGTTGCCACACTAAAATGTCACATTAGTTGCACTTGTGTCCTTTTACTTTACATATTGTCGGTAATTCTACCAACTTTATTACAGGGGTGGTTTTGATAAGGACCTGCCTTGTATGGGCCAGTAGGCCTTCAGCAGTGTTCATTCTTATGTTCTTAAGATGTTGCTGTGTCTGACAGGTGTTGAAATTGGTTTTGATAACCGACAAGTTGAAGAATGAGGCACTTGTTGAACAGTGGAAGATAAAGAGTTTGAGGTAATCAGTCCCTCAGTTAATCAGTCTAAAGAAATCTACACCATCTGTGTACCCGATTTTTTTTTTTTTTTTGAGGTCCAATTTTGTTTGTGATTTTATCAACAGTTCCATGATTTTTTTTATATTTATTCACCATGCCTTGACATTCTTCGCTTTTCCTTCCCTATGTCGTGATTTATTCTTTTCTCTCCTATACCCTGATTTATCTCCCTTAATATCTGAGATTCTCATTTTTCTTCCTTAAACTTTATTTCTCCTTCTCCCTTTCTTCCTGATCCCCCCCCCTCCCTTAAGTCCAGATTTTTTCTTTCTTTTGATTTGTTTTTACTTCTTTAAGTCCTGTTGATCCCCATTTCTCCCTCTTTCTCCCTCTTTCTCCCTCTTTCTCCCTCTTTCTCCCTCTTTCTCCCTCTTTCTCCCTCTTTATCTTATGAACAACAAAATGGCACAATACCGTGATTGGAATAATACACAACCCGCACATAGGAACTTATCACGACGTTTCGGACCGACCTGGACCATTTACAAAGTCACACCGAAACGTTGTCGTAAGCTCCTCTCTCCTATGTGCAGGTTATTTGTGTGTTCTCTCTTACGTTTTAATTCTTGTCTCCCTCTTCCTTGTACGTTTGTCTCTCAAGTCTCTTTTTCTCTTCATTTCTCTATATTTCTCTAGTTTCTATTTACTGTTTTTTTCTATGTTCTCATACTGTTTGATTTTCATAGTCATATTTACATATATATACTTACATAGTTATATTTACATATATAATTACATGGTTATGTTTCCATAATTATATTTTCATAATTATATTTTCATAGTTTCATTTGGCCATATCTCTCTTATTTATTTACTGTTTTAATTATTCTCAATATTTACTCTACATTCTTCCTCTCAGTTTAGTGTTTATTCACATTATTTTCATTTTTTTTGCTATTAATAACACATTGTGACCCGAGGAAAGAAGGAACACTTTCACCATCATTCACTCCATCACTGTCTTGCCAGAAGTGCCCTTACACTATAGTTATAAAACTGCAACATTAACACTCCTTCAGAGTGCAGACACTGTACTTCCCATCTCCAGGACTCAAGTCCGGCTAACAGGTTTCCCTGAATCCTTTCATAAATGTTACTTTGCTCACACTCCAACAGCACGTAAAGTCATAACAATCATTCGTCTCCACTCGCTGCTAACACGCTCACGCATGCTTGCTGGAAGTCCAAGCCCCTCGCACACAAAACTACCTTTATCCCCCCCCCTTTCAACCTTTTCCTAGGCCGACCCCTACCCCCCCTTCCTTCCATTACAGATTTATGTGACATCCAAGTCATTCAATTCCGTATATTTCCTCTAGACTGACACCTATTTTAGTCTCTGTTTCTCTCTCTCTCTCTCTCCGTCTCTCTCTCCCTCTCTCCGTCTCTGATTGTTCTCTCATTGCTTTTCATTATCTCCCCTGTTCTGATTTTTATTCTCTTTCACACACAATTTACGTGAACACGTCAGTCGGATTTTGTTGTTCCGTACAGTTGTTACTAAAAGTTATTTGTTGTAGTTGTTAGTGGGGCTATTTCTCTTGTGATTGTTTTTGTTATTTTTGTTATTCTGGTTGGTGTCGGTGTCGGCTTCGTAATTGTTGCAATTGTAGTTTCTTTGTTTTTGCTCTTTCTTGATATGGTTGTTTTAGTTTTGTATAAAAATTGCACTTTTCCTGTTTTTGTTATTGTTTTTGCTGTTTTTGGTTTGTTTGTTTTTGTATCCAAATGGCGTATTGCCTATTGTTGTCGTTGTTTTATTTATAAAAAATCTGAATTATATTGGTCGAGTGTCTTACAATGTGTAATATTTATTATTTTGGTTTCTCTCTCTCTCTCTCTCTCTCTCTCTCTCTCCCGGTCTTTCAGTTTGTCTCCTAGTCATTTTCTCCCTTAATCTTTTCTTTCTCTTCACATCTCCCTCCTCCTATTATCCCTTTCGCTCTCTCACTTCAATTTTCGTTCCTCCTCTCCCCCTCTCTTCTTTCTTTCTATTTCCCCCTCTTCCTAAATCCTTCTTTCTTTACCTCTCTTCCCAACTCCTTCTCTCTTTACCTCTCTTCTCAACTCCTTCTCTCTTTACCTCTCTTCTCAACTCCTCCTCTCTTTACCTCTCTTCCCAACTCCTCCTCTCTTTACCTTTCTTCTTAAATCCTTCTCTCTTTATCTTCCTAAACCGCTCTTCCTTTCTTCATAAATCCTTCCCTCTTTCTCTTCCCAAATCCTTCTCTCTTTCCTTCTCTTTTCAATTCTTTCTCTCTTTAATTCTCTTCCTAAATCTTTCTTTCTCTCTGTATTCACTATTTCTCTCTTCCCAAATCCTTCTCTTTTTACATATCTACCTAAATCCTCTCTTTCCCTCTCCTAAATCCTTTCCTCTTTCCATCTCTTCCTCAATCCTCTCTTCCGTTCCCTCCCATCCACTACCATCATCACACTTCTGCCTCTTCCTGAGAAATATTATGGAACTCAAGAAGCTACTTGTATCTCTCTTACTCCCCATCTTCCTCTGACTTTATCAACTTTAATTAAACCATTTCCTCTTCCTCTGTGATTGCGGCGTCTCTCTCCTTTATATTCCTTTGCTCTTATTACAAACATTCGTCGGCCATTCTCCAGTTTATATTTCCGAGAGATATTGTCTTATTTTTTTCATTATTTTCGAATCACCATTGTCCATTTCTTTCATTTTTTCGAGAAACACTGTCCTTATTTTTGAGTAACCATTTTTTTTTTTTTAATTTTCGAGTAACCACTGTCTTTTTTTTATTTTTGAGTCACAACTGTCTTTTTTTTATTTTTGAGTCACCACTGTCTTTTTTTTATTTTTGAGTCACCACTGTCTTTTTTTTATTTTTGAGTCACCACTGTCTTTTTTTTTATTTTGAGTCACCACTGTCTTTTTTATTTTTGAGTCACCACTGTCTTTTTTATTTTGAGTCACCACTGTCTTTGTTTTTATTTTTGAGTCACCACTGTCTTTTTTATTTTTGAGTCACCACTGTCTTTTTTTTATTTTTGAGTCACCACTGTCTTTTTTTTTATTTTGAGTCACCACTGTCTTTTTATTTTTGAGTCACCACTGTCTTTTTTTTATTTTTGAGTCACCACTGTCTTTTTTTATTTTTGAGTCACCACTGTCTTTTTTATTTTTGAGTCACCACTGTCTTTTTTTTATTTTTGAGTCACCACTGTCTTTTTTTTATTTTTGAGTCACCACTGTCTTTTTTTATTTTTGAGTCACCACTGTCTTTTTTATTTTTGAGTCACCACTGTCTTTTTTTTATTTTTGAGTCACCACTGTCTTTTTTATTTTTGAGTCGCCACTGTCTTTTTTTTATTTTTGAGTCACCACTGTCTTTTTTTATTTTTGAGTCACCACTGTCTTTTTTTATTTTTGAGTCACCACTGTCTTTTTTTTATTTTTGAGTCACCACTGTCTTTTTTTTATTTTTGAGTCACCACTGTCTTTTTTTTATTTTGAGTCACCACTGTCTTTTTTATTTTTGAGTCACCACTGTCTTTTTTTTTTTTTGAGTCACCACTGTCTTTTTTTTATTTTTGAGTCACCACTAGTCTTTTTTTATTTTTGAGTCACCACTGTCTTTTTATTTTTGAGTCACCACTGTCTTTTTTTTATTTTTGAGTCACCACTGTCTTTTTTATTTTTGAGTACACCACTGTCTTTTTTTTATTTTTGAGTCACCTACTGCCTTTTTTTCATTATTTTTGAGTCATCGCTGCGTTTTTTTCATTGATTTTGAGTTACCACTGTCCTTTTCTCATTGTTGTCGACAGTACTGTCATTTTTTTCTTAAAAAAAAAAAAATCCTTTTCAATATTTTCGAGTCAGTCTTATTTTTCATTAATTTTGAGAACCATTGTTCTTTTTCATTATTTTTGAGAACCATTGTTCTTTTTTCATTTTTTTGAGAACCATTGTTCTTTTTCATTATTTTTGAGAACCATTGTTCTTTTTCATTATTTTTTGAGAACCATTGTTCTTTTTTCATTATTTTTGAGAACCATTGTTCTTTTTCATTATTTCTGAGAACCATTGTTCTTTTTCATTATTTTTGAGAACCATTGTTCTTTTTTCATTATTTTTTGAGAACCATTGTTCTTTTTCATTATTTTTGAGAACCATTGTTCTTTTTTCATTATTTTTTGAGAACCATTGTTCTTTTTCATTATTTTTGAGAACCATTGTTCTTTTTCATTATTTTTTGAGAACCATTGTTCTTTTTTCATTATTTTTTGAGAACCATTGTTCTTTTTTCATTATTTTTTGAGAACCATTGTTCTTTTTTCATTATTTTTTGAGAACCATTGTTCTTTTTCATTATTTTTGAGAACCATTGTTCTTTTTCATTATTTTTGAGAACCATTGTTCTTTTTCATTATTTTTTGAGAACCATTGTTCTTTTTCATTATTTTTTGAGAACCATTGTTCTTTTTTCATTATTTTTGAGAACCATTGTTCTTTTTTCATTATTTTTTGAGAACCATTGTTCTTTTTTCATTATTTTTTGAGAACCATTGTTCTTTTTTCATTATTTTTTGAGAACCATTGTTCTTTTTTCATTATTTTTTGAGAACCATTGTTCTTTTTTCATTATTTTTTGAGAACCATTGTTCTTTTTCATTATTTTTTGAGAACCATTGTTATTTTTTCATTATTTTTCAGAGACATAATTTTAACACATTGTTACATTTATCGTAAATCTTAATAGGATCTATGTTAATTTTACGTCAGATTTTTCTAAGGTTGTTTTTCTGAGCATTTCCAGGAAATTTCGAAATTTTTTTGCTTTATTTTAGGTTAATTTAAAATATATTAGAATGTTAGGTTAGGGAAGATTATGTTAGGTTAAGTTAAGTTAGGTTAAGTTAGGTTAAGTTACGTTAGGTTAAGTTACGTTAGGTTAGGTTAAGTTAGGTTTAGGTTAAGTTAGGGTAGGTAGTTAGGTTAAGTTACGTTAGGTTAGGTTAAGTTAGGTTAGGTTAAGTTAGGTTAGGTTAAGTTAGGTTAAGTTAGGTTAAGTTACGTTAGGTTAAGTTACGTTAGGTTAGGTTAAGTTAGGTTAGGTTAAGTTAGGGTAGGTTAAGTTAGGTTAAGTTACGTTAGGTTAGGTTACGTTAGGTTAGGTTACGTTAGGTTAGGTTAAGTTAGGTTAGGTTAAGTTAGGTTAGGTTAAGTTAGGTTAGGTTAAGTTAGGTTAGGTTAAGTTAGGTTAAGTTAGGTTAAGTTACGTTAGGTTAAGTTAAGTTAGGTTAGGTTAGGTTAGGTTAGGTTAAGTTAGGTTAGGTTAAGTTAGGGTAGGTTAAGTTAGGTTAAGTTACGTTAGGTTAGGTTAAGTTACGTTAGGTTAAGTTAGGTTAAGTTAGGTTAGGTTAGGTTAAGTTACGTTAGGTTAGGTTAAGTTAGGTTAAGTTAGGTTAGGTTAAGTTAGGTTAAGTTAAGTTTAATTAGGTTTTGATATGTTATGGTTACTTGATAAATTAAACACCCGCGTAACAACAGTGTATTTTTATCTAGACGTTTTGCCCAATTGTGGCTTTGTTAATTCAATGGTTTATTTACCGGACGGAATAGGGGGTGTTGCACGTTTCAGATTTATAAACATGTCGATATTGAATTAACATTAATATCAGGTTTAGTTACATGGGTGTACATGGGTGTACATGCGTGTACATAGGCGTACATGCGTGTACATGCGTATACATGAGTGTACATAGGGGTACATGGGTGTATGTGAGTTTATAGACTATATGGCTTTGACGGAGGTAAAAAGAAATTGACTACTAAAGCTCCTGGGCTGTGGAGAGGAGTTCAGTTGAGTTACAGTTGTGTCTGACGGACAACATGCACGGAAGTACTGTTTACATTTCTTCCCTACCAGAAGCCGAAGCGGTAGAGCACCGGACCTGTCATTCTCGGGACACCGGTTCGAGCCTCCCGTCCATATTTCTGATTTTTTACTGACAGCCCTTTATTATAACAATCTAAACTCGTATATAAACAGTATATATACTTAAAAATATTTACAAACATTGTCTCTACGTCCACAGCAGGACTCGAACCTTCCAACTCTGTATCAGAGTCCACGGTACTTTACCACGGAGCTAGATCCAAGATAAGTATGGGCGCTTAGCCGAAGCTAAGCGATATTACCCAATACCCCCGGGCACCAAGTTCGTTTTGAAAGTTATTTCAATCCTGCCACATGCAGTGGACAACGAAAGAGATTTGAAATGTTTAACAATTCGCAAACAGGCGAAATTATTTACAGGCTAAGCGCCCATACTTATCGCCGGTCTTTCTAAGTGGTAAAGTACTGTGGACTCTGAAACAGAGTTAGCAGGTTCGAGTCCTGCTGTGGACATAGAGACAGTTTATATATATATATATATATATATATATATATAATATATATATATATATATATATATATAATATATATAATATATATATATAATGCAAGAATAATAATAGTAATTATTATTGTAAATATCATCATTATTCATCCGAAAATATACAAAAAAAATACCAGTAACTGCAACTAATAATTGTGATATAAGTGACAAGCCTAAAATTTAGGGGACAAATGACCCTTATTACCCATTAATGTGCAGACATAATTATGGGGACCCAGGTTATTCCTGGGGTGGTGTTTATGCCACCCTTGTCTCCTCTCCCCCATCTTCTACCTCACACACCCCTTGATATGTAGTTTATTTTGTTCTTGCAATTTGCAGTGATTATATTTTAGCAGAATGTGGAATATATAATTTGGTAATAACACCAATAATATTTATAAATAATAATAATATAGAATCCTATAACTCAAAATCCTCTAGAGGCAGAGGAGCTGAGATTGAACTCTCCCTAAGTCCAGGAGCTGGCGATCAACTTTGGAAAATACCCAAAACTCATTTAAAATTAAGTGTTTTATAAAATTTTCTCTTATATGTTTAAAGATATATTTTTTTCATTTATGTTAATGTAAAAATTAATAATTTTGTACCAAAAGAGCCTTAGAAAACTTACCTAACCTTATTATAACCAGCGCAATTTAATTCAGCCTAATCCAGCTAAATATATTTTAGATAAGTTTACAATAATTTAATGAACAAACGCAATGAAATATATTTATTTTTCGTTAGGTTTATAATGATTTTTGCGAAATTAGTGCATACGCAAATTTTTGCTTGCTTTATTCGGCAAGAAGAGCGTTGCTAATTAAACTAAAATCGCAAGTTTTATCTATTCGGCACTACATGTGTGTGTGTGTGTGTGTGTGTGTGTGTTCTTACCTAGTTTGTGTATGCAGTGTCAGGCTTCAGCTCCTGGCCCTGCATTACTCCTGAAGCTATTTGAAGAGTTTGCCAAAAGGTAATATCAAAGTAATATCAAGTTAATATCAATGTAACATCGAGGTAATATCAAGATAATATCAAGGTGATGACTGGCGTGCCAGTAAGTGTGAGGTTTCGCTCACTAAGTGACGGCGCCAAGGTAAAACATGAGCCAAAATATACACTTCGTTTTGGATAGTCAAGGTGCGTGTTCTGACACAATTATCCTCGCCTCCCCTCTTCCTTCTCTCCCCTTACCTTCCCCTCTTTCTTCTCTCCTCTTCCCTTTCATTTTTTCCTTTCCTTCGTTTTCTTACATTCTTCTTCCCTTCTTTCCTCACTCCACTTCTTTTGACCCCTGACTTTCCTTCCCCTCGTCTTTAGCTTCTCCTCTTCCCATCTTCTCCTCTCCTTCTTCCCTTGTAGATCATTCCGTGGATGAGGAGGGGGAGGGAGGGTACAAGGAAGTCATGTTTAATACATGTACAGCCTCTTACAACACCTGTGGTGATACGCACATATGTTGACACACGGAACATGAGTACGACAAGGGTAAGGATGTGTGTGTGTGTGTGTGTGTGTGTGTGTGTGTGTGTGTGTGTGTGTACTCGCCTAATTGTGCTCACCTGATTGTGGTTTGCAGGGGTCGAGACTCAGCTCCTGTGTAAGTGCGTGTGCAAGATTGGTCTGTTAAATACATGCAAGGTTTTGAATATTGAGGAAGGTTAAAGACGACAAGAGACATAACAAAGGCTGCAGACCTCATTCAAGGACCTCGGAGTGAGCATATCGCCGAGGATATCACCCGAGGCGCACATCACTCGATTATCCTCAACCCAACATGGTCCAGGAAATCACGGATTAGCTTTCGGGAACTTAGGTCATTAACAAATTACTAACGACACATTTCTGGCCTGTCGTGAAATATGCAGCACCAGTATGGAACACACACCTGATCAACTCGGAGCTAAGGGCATGAGAAGATTGAGATATGCTGCTCGTGAGGCAGGAAACACGTACACGAGAGCACTTCTAGAAGTTACAAATACAGATGAGTGACAGGAAGTGGATCGATCGGCAGGACAGCTGTAGAGGCAGGATCAATACGTAGCTTTAAAAGTAGGTATCGTAGATTTGAGAGAGAGAGAGAGAGAGAGAGAGAGAGAGAGAGAGAGAGAGAGAGAGAGAGAGAGAGAGAGAATTCTCTCCCTCTCATACCTCATGGGGGGGGCCCCTTGATGCTGAGGAAGATCCTTAAAACCAAGGAATTGGAGCTACCCTTCCTCTACTCGGATCAAACCTCATTACCTGCCATTCCATACCATCCATTAAAAATCCTTTACCATCAATATCCTTCTCCCTCAATATCCTTCAATATCATTCTTCAATATTTTCCTCCCTCAGTATCATCCTAAATATCATCCTGCCTAAATATCATCCTCCCTCAATGTCATCCTCCCTCAATGTCATCCTCCCTCAATGTCATCCTCTCTTAACATCATCCTTCCTCAATATCATCCTTCTTCAAAATCATCCTCCCTCAATATCATCCTCCCTCAGTATCACCATCCTCCATCAATATCATCCTCCCTCAGTATCATCATCCTCCATCAATATCCTCCCTCAATAACCTTCTCCTTCAATACAGTCGTGATTCCTTCAGCAAAATGTTTTTCTCCAGCTCAAAAGAATTTCAGAACTGCAAAAAACTAGCCACATCGACTTAGCTTATTGATTGCTGTAACCCTTGACAAAGGGAGAGAGAGAGAGAGAGAGAGAGAGGAGAGAGAAGAGAGAGAGAGAGAGAGAGAGAGAGAGAGAGAGAGAGAAGAGGAGAGAGAGAGAGAGATAAGCAATCTTTTACAATGCATTCCCTTAATTTAAATGACCTCACTTACAAATTGCATTTACTCTCATCGAAGGCGATACTCCGACGAGGTTGAAGACCTCTTGATACATTGCAGCTAATATCCACTTCCTAGGATCAAACCTGATTATCTTCCATCTCCCCCATACGGTATCTGGCCCTGTTCAGAATAGGTGTCTGGCCCTGTTCAGAATAGGTGTCTGGCCCTGTTCAGAATAGGTGTCTGGCCCTGTTCAGAACACTTACTAAACCCTGACGGGTTTAGTAAGTGTTCTGAACAGCCGCAACAAACACTTGTACAATTCCCGTTATATTACGACTTCTGACAACAACCACCCAGTGAGGCACTACCGTCCAGTGGTAGTAGGTTGGTAAACAGCAACCACCCAGGGAGGCACTACCGTCCAGTGGTAGTAGGTTGGTAAACAGCAACCACCCAGGGAGGTACTACCGTCCAGTGGTAGTAGGTTGGTAAACAGCAACCACCCAGGGAGGTACTACCGTCCTGTGGTAGTAGGCTGGTAGACAGCAACCACCCAGGGAGGTACTACCGTCCAGTGGTTGTAGGTTGGTAAACAGCAACCACCCAGGGAGGTACTACCGTCCTGTGGTAGTAGGCTGGTAAACAGCAACCACCCAGGGAGGTACTACCGTCCAGTGGTAGTAGGTTGGTAAACAGCAACCACCCAGGGAGGTACTAACCGTCCAGTGGTAGTAGGTTGGTAAACAGCAACCACCCAGGGAGGTACTACCGTCCAGTGGTAGTAGGTTGGTAGACAGCAACCACCCAGGGAGGTACTACCGTCCAGTGGTAGTAGGTTGGTAGACAGCAACCACCCAGGGAGGTACTACCGTCCAGTGGTAGTAGGTTGGTAGACAGCAACCACCCAGGGAGGTACTACCGTCCAGTGGTAGTAGGTTGGTAAACAGCAACCACCCAGGGAGGTACTACCGTCCTGTGGTAGTAGGTTGTAGAGAGCAACCACCCAGGGAGGTACTACCGTCGTGTGGTAGGCTGGTAGACAGCAACCACCCAGGGAGGTACTACCGTCCTGTGGTAGTAGGCTGGTAGACAGTAAAAACCTAGGGAGGTACTACCGTCCTGTGGTAGTAGGTTGTAGAGAGCAACCACCCAGGGAGGTACTACCGTCGTGTGGTAGTAGGCTGGTAGACAGCAACCACCCAGGGAGGTACTACCGTCCTGTGTAGAAGGCTGGTAGACAGCAACCACCCAGGGAGGTACTACCGTCCTGTGGTAGTAGGCTGGTAGACAGCAACCACCAAGGGAGGTACTACCGTCCTGTGTAGATGGCTGGTAGACAGCAACCACCCAGGGAGGTACTACCGTCCTGTGGTAGTAGGTTGTAGACAGCAACCACCCAGGGAGGTACTACCGTCCTGTTATAGTAGGCTGGTAGACAGCAACCACCCAGGGAGGTACTACCGTCCTGTTATAGTAGGCTGGTAGACAGCAACCACCCAGGGAGGTACTACCGTCCTGTGGTAGTAGGCTGGTAGACAGCAACCACCCAGGGAGGTACTACCGTCCTGTTATAGTAGGCTGGTAGACAGCAACCACCCAGGGAGGTACTACCGTCCTGTTATAGTAGGCTGGTAGACAGCAACCACCCAGGGAGGTACTACCGTCCTGTTATAGTAGGCTGGTAGACAGCAACCACCCAGGGAGGTACTACCGTCCCACCAAGTGAGTGTAAAACAGAAACCTCTAACTATTTTACATGATGGTAGGATTGCTGGTGTCTTTTTCTATCTCCTAAACATACGGGATAACAGGTATATCTTGCTACTTCTATTTGTGACCCACTACACACGCATTTATACGCATATGTATACACACCCATCTGAATTCTCTTCTGTTTTCTTAATAATTATTTTTTTTCCTTTGATTTCCATTGGGAAGTAGAAAAGAATTCTTCCTCCGTACGCCATGAGTATCGTAAGAGGCGACTAAAATGCCGGGAGCAAGGGGCTAGTAATTCTTTCTCCTGTATAAATTACTTAATGTAAAAGGAAGGACTTCCCCTGATGAAAAGCAGGGGAGCCACGAGTACACTGAGAGACAACACAATAAGTGTCCTGGGCCCAAGACTGTTCAATTGCCTCCCAGCATACATAAGGGGGATTACCAATAGACCCCTGACTGTCTTCAAGAGGGAACTGGACAGACACCTAAAGTCAGTACCTGACCAACCGGGTTGTGGTTCGTACGTCAGCTTGCGTGCGGCCAGCAGTAACAGCCTGGTTGATCAGACCCTGATCCACCATGAGGCCTGGTTTCGGCCCGGCCGCGGGGGCATTGATCCCCGAAACCCTCTCCAGGTAAAGTCTGTCTCGGTGGGATGCGGCAGGTGTGATGATAAAAAATATCCTTTATATATGCTGGGAAGAGTAAGTAAGTACTCTGAGGTATCAAACCACGGACTGGGGATTGAACTCGCGGCAAGTGAGTTGTAAAACTCCAGCGCTTAAGCCACTGGGCCAGTTGACTACAATAAGATTCGCCCAACTAGAAATATATCTAGTTGGACGAATCTTATTGTGGCTAGCTGGTCCAGTGGCTTACGCGACGGTCTGGAGTTTTGAGACTGATCGCGGGTTCTAACCTGCCCGTGTATGGTTTATATTATATATATATTTTATTATCACACT
>NW_026468228.1:0-31484 GCF_026875155.1 Cherax quadricarinatus | reverse complement strand
GGGTTTATGCCGGGCCGGGTGTCATCCCGGGGAGGTGTCACCCGGGCCGGGGTCATCCGGGCCCGGGGGTGTCACCCAGGTCGGGGCATCCCGGGCCCGGGGTGTCATCCCGGGCCCGGGGTGTCATCCCAGGGGGTGTCACCCGGGCCCGGGGTGTCACCCAGGCCGGGTGTCATCCCAGACCGGGTGTACCCCGGGCCCCGGGTGTCATCCCGGGCCGGGTTTTCATCCAAGGCGGGTATCTCCTAGGCTGTGTCATCCCAGCCGGGTGTCATGCCAGGTCGGGTGTCATCCCAGGCCGGGTGTCATCCCAGGCCGGTTGTCATGCCAGGCCGGGTGTCATCCCAGGCCGGGTGTCATCCCAGGCCGAGTGTCATCCCAGGCCGGGTGTCATGCCAGGCCGGGTGTCATCCCAGGCCGGGTGTCATCCCAAGCCGAGTGTCATTACATGCCTATGATATACCTGTGAGCGGTTTCTCACGAGTTTCGACTAGCATTGCAGCTCGGCCTGAAGCCAGGCTTCCATGAGTGCTGATCATCCAGGCTGTTACTGTTAGCGGCCCGCTAGCCCAAATAGCCATCACAACCCGGCTGTGAGTACACATTTAGAACTTTAAAGCATTCACAGTAGTTTTAAGTGCTTCACTGGCTTTATACGGACAGTAAATATTTCTCTGCATCTGTCAGCGCTCCGACGTCTCTCCCGGAGCCAAGTTGTCAACACGGAACTGTGAGACAAGTGATTTAACGTTACTTTGTTTTACAAGTGTTCCTCAAGGCAGGTTTTGTGATGCCAGTGAGAGGCTCTTGAACCAAGGAGCTGGACTGGCCTTCCTCCTCCTTGGGTCGAACCTGAATGCCTACCATTCTCTCATGTAGTATATGACCCCTAATGGTTTAGTGCTTCCTCATGAGTATAATATTTTAAAGGTTATCATTAACAAGCATGTATTTCTTTAGCTTATGCAACATTTACATTATTGTGTTCTCTAAATGATAGGTCAGCTGACATTACCACTCTAAGGTCTTTCAAATGTTCCTTTCGTTACATGTGCGGTACCTGTATAGTACAGAGTGCGGCATACGTTGATAATGAAGTTAAATATTAGCGTTCAAGAACTGAAGGTAATCATAGAAGTGAACATATGTTATCTGGAAACTGATATCCAAATTTCAACAAAAGTAGTAAATTAGGACAGAGATTAAATCTAATTCAAATCTTACAGATGAGCCAAAAAGACCAATATGCTAAACTACACAAGCACATTTAACTAGACACAGGTCAGACGTTGCGCAGTCATCAGAATGGGAAGGTTGGAACCTAATCACATGTGACACAAAAATGATCGCATGAGAAGCAGTATTTAAATTTCTCCATTTTTTGTTTCCCCCCCCCCAAAAAAAAAAAACAAAAAAAAAAACAGCGAATTGGAACCTACACAGGTTAAAATCAAGCCAGACTTTTTTCTAAGTAAAATTGACCAACTTTTAAGGATGGAAGTTCTAAGTAGCCTTAAGTGTGCATAATAATTTTTTAACATGTTCTTGAGGGCACACACATATTTAAGGCACAAAAAGCGAACATTAAGTAATTTAACCTAAGATAACCAAATCAAATCAAACACTGGATAATGTCCCTTCTGATCAGAAGGGACATTATTCGGTTATTTCACAGAAACCAATTTTCGATTAATCAAATTGGCACATAACTTACACAAAACCATTAGACTGTTTCCTTTGAGGAAAACGCATCATCACTGAAAGTTTAAAGCCGACCAGAAGATGCATTTTCCAGTTATTGCACAGAATCCAACAAAATTTATACCAACACAGCCACAGCCCATGAATCAATCCATTCATTTTATACAGTGAATCAGTCATTAAAGACTGGTGTCGTTCACAGTTGCTACATTTTAATTAAGAGTGCTAAACCCGTAGGGGTCATATAGCGCCTGTGAAATTGAGGACATTCAAATTCGATCAAAACAATAATATTTTGATGTCGATTAGAATGATTGTTTAGTTACAGTAAAACTGACAACTGTGGACTGTATGGCAGTCAACAGCTGGAAACCTCACCAGTGGTGAAAATTTGAAGCCGATCAGATGAGTCATTCTCCAGTTATGGCGCGGGGCCCCTCAAGGAAGGTTCCTTGATGTTGGTGAGGGGCTCTTGATTTAGGAAATTGGATCTGTGCTCCAATTCCCCGAATTAAGCCTGAATGCCTTCCACATCCCCCCCCCAGGCGCTGTATAATCCTCCGGGTTTAGCGCTTCCCCTTGATTATAATAATAATAATATGGCGCGGGTTCCAACGATTCCAAAACATTTTTAATATCTTATTATATCAATAGATTTGCGTGCACGCAAACGAAATTTAATAGATATTATCCTGGCCTTGAAAAGCTATTAAAGATTAAAGGCACTGAGAAGAGTTAAATTCACACTATTTTACGCATAAAATGGTCAGATTTGCACCTACACATTTGAATTTCACTCTCAGCAGTCCACAGAATTTTTGGAGCACTTTTTTTTTGTACGTGTTACAAAAAACGCGATATCTATTAAGCATAGAAATCTCCAGAGAATGCTAGAAAGGTCTGCCCGTCTAGCATTCAGTCTGTTATTGGGTTATTGTAACAAGTCAGTATTCCGGTCTAGTTATCCGCTATAAGTTTAATAGTGCTTTAGGATTGCAACTGAAAGGATACTAACTAATCGAAAATAAAATTAAGATGTTTATTAATAAAGTTAAAATTGTCTAGGTGGACAAAATAAAAGTAAAAACTCTTGAATAATTTAGGAATAAAGTTCCCGTTTTGCAAAAGAAATATACAGTAAAAAAAGCTAAGGAACTTTTTATTCTTTATGGCTTTTCAGACCATTGGTCATTGTCAAAAATTGAAAATAAAAAATATAACAAGGAGTGTGTTGAATGTGTTTGTAAATGTGTGTGTAAGTGTGTGGTGTGTAAAAGGTGTGTGTGTGTGTGTAAAAGTGTGTGTGAATTTGGGGTGAAGTGTGTGTGTGGAAGTGTGTGTGAATTTGTGTGAATGTGTGGGAAGGGGGTTGTGAATGTGGTGTGTGTGTGGAATGTTGGTGAATTGTGTGTGAAATGGTGTGTGAATGTGTGGGTGGTAAAATGTGTTGCGAATGTGTGGGAAGGTTGTGTAAAGTGCTCCAAGATTTGTTACTCCAAGACCGACCGACAACCAGTACTGATTAAACGCCTCACATGTCATCTTTCCTGACCAACCGGAAATCAGAACGCTTGCTTAAAGAAGACGACCGATTCGTGAAAAAAAATAACAAGCACGCACACAGCGTAGGAACAAAGAGATAAATAACGCCCCCTAACGGGGGCCCTTCAACAGACCCCCGTAAAAGGCACAAAACCCCTTAAATACGAATCTAAGTTCACATAACCAAATCCCCGACTACGACATGCAGTGCCAGAGCCAAAAAACAAATAGGTCAGAACACGTCGGGACCTGTGGTACTTAGTCTCAAGCACATACAACCTCATAAAAGCAAAATCACTAAGTCAAACTAACTCTGTGTACAGGTTACGAGTTATGAAAGATGTTTCATCTCACCACCGAAATCTACTCTCCCAAAAACAGAGTCAAAAAACGAAATGACCGAGACAAAAGGAGTTTGGTCAAACCCTTTCCAGGAGCGAGAGGAGGAAGGAAAGATGTTTCAATTTTGCTAATACAAAAATACACAATAAAAAATTTTAAATGAAAGGTAATTAAATCATAATTTACAATAAAAACTCGAATAAATTGGGCCCATTCGGGGTGCGCAATAGTATTTTTGAAGTTTTCCCACGAAGATTTTGAAAGTTATCCCAACATCCAGATGGGGGAATGGGTTCACACAGGACACGTAACATGCACATGTTCCCAAGATTTTGGTCCTCTTATCGTACATAAGCGTTGAAAATTTGAAGCCGTTTCCATGAGGCGTTTTTTTGATTATGCGCGAAAAAAAAATTAAATTTTAGGAAGAAGAAAAAAGGAAAAAAAAAAAATCAGGGATTTCTTAAAAGAAACCCCTTTCCGGAGTATACCGAGGGGGGTTTCGGGGGCAAACCCCCCCTGCCCAGTACGTGATAGGGGTGTGGAGTGGATTTGATCACTGGCTGTTTCTGATGCCCCCGTGAAAGTGAAAACCGCAGCCCGCTGGTTAGGACGACTTTAGGGCCTTCCAGCTCCTCCTTTAAACAGCCCGGGGGCTATTGGTAAACCCTTTATTATTTACAAATTTAATTTTTAATTCTATAAAGATCAGAATAATAACCACCCTGAGTGCAGCAGTTTAAAAACGGCCCTGGTTTTTCACACAGCACTCATTCACCCACTCTTAACACAAAAAAATTTTATGACTCCAAAAACGTAATGATTCTATTTTTAAAAAAAATACATAAAAGCAGGGAAAAAAGGGGATTTAGGAAGAGGTTAAAAAATAGTTTGAAACTTCCGTTTACCAAAATTCGTAAAATAAAAAAATCATTTTAACAATTCTACAAAAAAATTCGAGCTACAAAATAATTTTATAATCTTTAAAAATAAATGGGTAAAATTTAGGGGAGGAGACAAAAGGAAACTCCTGATCTTTAAGAAAACCCCAATTAAAACCCCCGTCTCTGGCCAAAGTTGTTGCTCCTGAGAGCCCCTTGTAGTTTTTTCCTCGTGCTCAGCCAGCCCCTTTTCAACCAGTGATGTTAGAGGTCTTGACCTTCGTGCTTTTCCCTCCATGAAAACTGAAATTTAACCCAAAAAAACTTCTGGGAGTCTGTAGATTGAACTGAGCACGTTCATAATTTAGTGTCTGACCAGTTGGGGGGTGAGATTCATTTGTTGGACTGCCCGCCACCGTACAAGAGCAAGTGATTGGGCTTGTCCACCAGAAACCTGGTTGAGACCGGGGCGTGGGGGCACTGACCCCAAAAAAAGATTTCTCTGCTACCAGCTTAAGTACTAGAAGAAAATGGCCCCGGTACACAGATCAGGACAGTTCATTTAAGAATCCTTTGAAACGTCTTACAAAAAACCCGTCGCATTTCTTAAAGGCAAAGGGGAATCGGTCTCACCTTAAAAGCAAGATAAAAACACAGATAAGAACGGTTACAAATTTCATATCCCCGAAGTCCTAGACTAAATTGCAAAGTATCCTGTGGGTGGACGTTTTTTCGAGGCAGAATCCTGGAATGGAAAAATCCCAGGGGAAATCCCAGGAGGAGGCAGCAAAAATCCTAGGGTAAGAATCCCAGGATGGAGGATCCGCAGGATAGCGAATCCCGGGTGATCAGCAGGGTAATCCCCAGGATGGGGAACCTCAGGGTGGGGGAATCCCAGGATGAGGATCCGCGGGTGTAGAATCCCAGGATGGAGAATAGTAGGACAAGAAACCCAGATGGAGAATCCGCAGGGGGAAAGGGGATTAAAGAACTGCACTTTTTTTTTTCGGGTTTTCATTGGTGGGCAAACCCTTGCACAATGTAATGTAGCCTGATAAGCTTCTCACTGCAATCTTCAGTGCACTTTCTGCTCTAATTTAGAAAGTATGCTCTCATTAACAATTTTCAGAGTGTACTCTTATTTAAAATTTAGAAAGTATACGTTTAAATTTTCAAAGGTATTCTCGTTTAGAGTTACCAAGTTATACTCCCGTTTAGAATTTTAAATGTGTACTCTCCACTTGAATTTTCGAAGTATTAAAGGTCTCAAAAGCATTTTTATTGGTGGCTCATGTCAGATGTGAGCCTTCGACTCACATCTGACAGACCCGAGTTCGATCCCAGCACAGCTGGCAATGTCATACATGTTTACCTGTCTCTGTTCACCTGGCAGTAAGCAAACACCTGTGTTAGCCACCGTCCGTCGCTTCCTGGGAAAAAAGGATCAAACGGCCGCAATGGATATTAACTAGATATAGCGAATTATTAATAATCCAAATAAAATCATCTCGTTTACAATACCTACCTTGAGTCTACCTGGAGAGTGTCCTGAGGGTGACCGCCCTCGCAGAATGGTCCCGGACTAGAGTTCTCATCAACCAGGCTGTTGGTAATAGCCAACAACCATTGACAGAGTGCCTATGCATTCTGCTCCAGGCCAGACTCACTGAATTCCAAACTTCTCAGAAACTGGAAAAAAAAAAAAACTGTTTCAGGCCTTTGAAGACCTTTATGGATGAGGAGCCTGGACACAGCCATTGAAAACCACTGATATTGCCCCACTTCACATAAAGGATGAAGATTTTATTTCTTTATAAGGTTACAGTTAAAGTTAAGTACAAAGAAAGTAACTATCATGCCGGGGCATTTCAGGCAGACTTATCCTAATACATAATAACTAATTAAGTCTAGACAGGATAAGAGTGGTTAACTTTTAATAAATCTTTATTTAATCTTAATACTAATATGAGGTAGTCAAGGTAGAGGTTTATAAGAATAATCTTGAAGTTGCACAGTAAAAACAATATTACAATTAATGGTTCAAACAGTAATATTTCATGGATTAGCAGATGTTTTAATAGACACGAGGTCATATAATATAATATTTGGGAGTTGCTTCAAACTGGTTGGAAGTTGTTTTGGTTGGTTTGGTTAATATTGAGAGATGAGATGATTTTTCAGCATAACCCTAAATTATAGACCGATACCCTAACTTCAATCTTTATCAAAAATCTCTGAACGAGTCGTAAGAAGCAAGATTGACAGTCACATAAAATCACAACTACTGTACAATCCAGGGCAGCATGGGTTTACGCCAGGTCGTTCCTGCCTCTTACAATTTCTAGATCATTATGAAGCGGTCCTACATGCTCTAGAAGATAAGCTAAATGCTGATGCAGTGTACACAGATTTTGCAAGAACATTATGCGACCATGGCGTGATTGCGCAAAAAAAATGAGTAAAGAAGAACTAGCTGGAAAAGTAAGCAGATGGATATTTAACTTATTAAATAGAACTCAGAGAGTAGCAGTAAACATAGTCAGAAGTTGCCACAGAAGTTGCCTCTGCCATAGAACAGCACAGTACTCACCCCACTTTTCTTTCTCATTCTTATATCCGACACTGACAAGGATATAAATCATAGCGCCATAACATCCTTTACTGATGACACCAGAATTCCCATGAGAGAAGCATCCATCACAGACGGCGAATCTTCAGGCAGATATAATAAATCAAGTCTTCCAATGGACCTCACACAATACGATGTTTAACAAGGACAAGTTTCAGTTGCTTCCCTATAAAAGAATGGAAAAAACAAAGACTGTAAGGGAGTACAGGACAAGCTCAGCTCATTCAATAAAGCGAAAGTCCCATGTGCAAGACTTAGAAGTAATGATGTCGAAAGACTTCGAGCTCCAGCAGACTGTGTGGCTGGTTGACCCTGCAAGCTACTGGCAGTTAAAAAATCTTACTGATCATCCAGTCACATTCCTGCGAGAAGAAAAAACTGTTGAAACTGTTTTGGGTTTGTTTGATATTCCTGAATTTATATATTTTTTTTTAATCTAAAGTCTCTTAAGTTTTCATATTTATTGTAATGACAGCGGCACTGTTCCCAATTTAGTTTCTCTTTATACTAAATTATCCTTCAAGGCCTTGACACGGATGAAAGGCTCTTGATCCAAAGAAGTGTTGCTACCCTTCTTTTCCTTGACCTAAATTTGGTGACCTCCAGTATTGCTTGAACTGAGGCACAAGTCTCCTCCAAGAAGATGAATCACTACCGACCCCAAGTGCCAGATAAACAACGTTGTGATGGCTGTGTGGACCAGCAGGCCGCTAACAACAATAGCCTCGTTAAACAGACAATCAACAGGGAAGCGAGGCTGTGAGAGTACGAACCCCTCGAAACCGGTCACAGGTGTTTCACAGGGTTTAGAGTTACCTACACGCAAGTAATTATAAATTGTTCTGGCATATGTTCGAGCCTCGGCAGGTTCTGCTTCACCTTAAACTGCTCACATTCAATGTAATGTATTATTGAAATTACATCGAATTCACAATGGCGATTACTATGGTGTGACTGCTCACGTCTGGTGTTTATGATGGTCTAAATCTGATTATCTTGAGGTCTTGGAAGAAAGGTGAAGGAAAAACGGTGGGTGAATAAGACAGATAGAGCGGAAGCAGATGAAAAAACAGGGAAATAATAAGGAGGGGTGGGAGGAAGAAAAAGGAGGGAGAAAGAGGATAAACGGGAGAGAAGGGAAGTAGTGGGTGATAGGAAGAGAGGGAGAGGGATGGTAGGGGATGATTGATTCTCTCTCTCTCTCGTCTCCAACGGCAAGGTTATTGAGTCGCAAAGGAGGTGAGAGGTAGGGAGTGAGAGACAGGGAAGGGGGTAGAGAGGTTCGGGTAAGGTGAGAAATACGATGGGAATGAGAGGTAGGGATGAAGTGAAAGGGAACGGGGGGGGGGGAATGTGAGTTAAAGAGGGGATGTAAGTTAGGGACTGGGGTATGAATTAGGAACGGGGTGAGATAGCAGGATGGAAAACGTGAGCCCAACCCATATCCTATCCTCTCCCATTTCAACAAAAAACATTACCAGGGAGCAAATACACCATGACCTTGCTGAAATATGGTAGGAAGAAAATATGAGCGACATGGATCTGAACCAGTATCTGGAGTGGATGAGCTTCTTGACACTAGTCATATGCTCCAAACATGCACCATTAAGAAGTAAAGAAGATGCAAATTAGAAAAAGAGGGGCGCTCCCTTTACAGAACGAAGACAAAGAATTGCAAAACTTTTGAGTTGCTGCAGACTTTCAAAAGAAAAAAAAATAATAGCAAGGGATATGGAAAATACAGAGCTCAAAATGTGTGCATCAAACAAGGACCAGGAAAGGCAAAGGAAACAAAAAGCCATAATTGAAATTAAAAGAAATCCTAAACCGTTTTTTTCATATGCAAAATTCAGGCAAAAACCATGTCCAATATTGTGTCTTTGCTTATTAAGGGTAACAGAAGCTACAGTGATGACAACAAAGATATGAGTGAAATAATTAAGCTGCATTATGATTTGATTGAGTGATCCATTAGTCAGTCTAAAGATAAGACAGTCTAAATGAGTTTTTCATGAATGAGATTGAAAACCCTGTCGACAGCTCTATTATGTTGGACAATTCTAACCCCACTCTGAGAAAGCCATCGATTGCATGTCTGCACTCTGCCCTAGGCTGTGAATCACTGAACTCCATATTCATCAAGAAGGGAAGAATCAGTGATCATTGAAGATAAAAAATAGAGATTATAGTGCCAAGTGTTAGAGGGCCAGGCCTCAGTGTAACGGTTGTTATGGAGGGTGCCATATAGGAAATGATTTATGACTAGCATTGATCGTAGATCAGTGAGGGGAAGTAAAAAAGCATTCTGTTATCTTAATAAGGAATCGTTCAGGATCCTGTACACCGTGTATGTCAGGCCTGTATTGAAGTATGCAGCACCAGTGAGGAACCCACACCTAGCCAAGCATGTAAGGAAAGTAGAGAAAGCGCAGAGGTTTGCAACAAGACTAGTCCTGGAGAAAAGGGGCATGTCCTACGAGGAGAAGTTAAGGGAAATCTACCTGACGACACTGGAGGATAGGAGAGATAGTGGGAATATAATAATGACATAAAATACTGAGGGGAATTGACAAGGTGGATCGAGACAGGTTGTTCCAAAGATGGGACACAGCAACCAGGGGTCACAATTGGAAGTTGAAGAATCAGATGAATGACAGGGATATTAGGAAGTATTTCTTCAGTCACAGAGTTGTCAGGAAGTAGAATAGTCCGAGAAGTGATGTAGTGGATACACAAATAACCCGCACATAAAAGACAGAAGCTTACGACGACGTTTCGGTCCGACTTGGACCATTGACTTTGTCAATGGTCCAAGTCGGACCGAAACGTCGTCGTAAGCTTCTGTCTTTTATGTGCGGGTTATTTGTGTATCGTTCCAGTCACGGTATTGTGCCTTTTTGTTATTTATTGATGTAGTGGAGGCAGGATCCATACATAGCTTTAAGAAGAGGTATGATGAAGCTCGTGGAGCAAGAAGAGTGATCTAGTAGCGACCAGTGAAAAGGCGGGGCCAGGAGCTGTGACTCGACCCGTGCAACCACAACTAGGTGAGTACATCTAGGTGAGTACACACACATTGACTCTCTCTCTCTCTCTCTCTCTCTCTCTCTCTCTCTCTCTCTCTCTCTCTCTCTCTCTCTCTCTCTCTCTCTCTCTCTCTCTCTCTCTCTCTCTCTCTCTCTCTCGTGACTCCTACCCAACACCACCACCACCACCCGCCACTTCTGGCCATTACCGCCCTCAACTCCTGCCCACTACTGCCGCCCGCTACTGTTGTCCACAGCCAGCTATTACTGGTCACTAGCCACTACTGGCCACTAGCCACTACTGGCCACTAGCCACTACTGGTCACTAGCCACTACTGGTCACTAGCCACTACTGGCCACTAGCCACTACTGGTCACTAGCCACTACTGGTCACTAGCCACTACTGGTCACTAGCCATTACTGGTCACTAGCCACTACTGGTCACTAGCCACTACTGGTCACTAGCCACTACTGGTCACTAGCCACTACTGGCCACTAGCCACTACTGGTCACTAGCCATTACTGGTCACTAGCCACTACTGGTCACTAGCCACTACTGGTCACTAGCCACTACTGGTCACTAGCCACTACTGGTCACTAGCCACTACTGGTCACTAGCCACTACTGGTCACTAGCCACTACTGGTCACTAGCCACTACTGGTCACTAGCCACTACTGGTCACTAGCCACTACTGGTCACTAGCCACTACTGGTCACTAGCCACTACTGGCCACTAGCCACTACTGGTCACTAGCCACTACTGGTCACTAGCCACTACTGGTCACTAGCCACTACTGGTCACTAGCCACTACTGGTCACTAGCCACTACTGGCCACTAGCCACTACTGGCCACTAGCCATTACTGGTCACTAGCCACTACTGGTCACTAGCCACTACTGGCCACTAGCCACTACTGGCCACTAGCCACTACTGGCCACTAGCCATTACTGGCCACTAGCCATTACTGGCCACTAGCCATTACTGGTCACTAGCCACTACTGGTCACTAGCCACTACTGGTCACTAGCCACTACTGGCCACTAGCCACTACTGGCCACTAGCCACTACTGGCCACTAGCCACTACTGGTCACTAGCCATTACTGGCCACTAGCCATTACTGGTCACTAGCCACTACTGGTCACTAGCCACTACTGGTCACTAGCCACTACTGGCCACTAGCCACTACTGGTCACTAGCCACTACTGGCCACTAGCCACTACTGGCCACTAGCCACTACTGGCCACTAGCCATTACTGGCCACTAGCCACTACTGGTCACTAGCCACTACTGGTCACTAGCCACTACTGGTCACTAGCCACTACTGGTCACTAGCCACTACTGGTCACTAGCCATTACTGGTCACTAGCCACTACTGGTCACTAGCCACTACTGGTCACTAGCCACTACTGGTCACTAGCCACTACTGGTCACTAGCCACTACTGGCCACTAGCCATTACTGGCCACTAGCCACTACTGGTCACTAGCCACTACTGGTCACTAGCCACTACTGGTCACTAGCCACTACTGGTCACTAGCCACTACTGGTCACTAGCCACTACTGGTCACTAGCCACTACTGGTCACTAGCCACTACTGGTCACTAGCCACTACTGGCCACTAGCCACTACTGGCCACTAGCCACTACTGGTCACTAGCCACTACTGGTCACTAGCCACTACTGGTCACTAGCCACTACTGGTCACTAGCCACTACTGGTCACTAGCCACTACTGGTCACTAGCCACTACTGGCCACTAGCCACTACTGGTCACTAGCCACTACTGGTCACTAGCCACTACAGGTCACTAGCCACTACTGGCCACTAGCCATTACTGGCCACTAGCCACTACTGGTCACTAGCCACTACTGGTCCCTAGCCACTACTGGTCACTAGCCACTACTGGTCACTAGCCACTACTGGTCACTAGCCACTACTGGCCACTAGCCACTACTGGTCACTAGCCACTACTGGTCACTAGCCACTACTGGCCACTAGCCACTACTGGCCACTAGCCACTACTGGTCACTAGCCACTACTGGTCACTAGCCACTACTGGTCACTAGCCACTACTGGCCACTAGCCACTACTGGTCACTAGCCACTACTGGTCACTAGCCACTACTGGCCACTAGCCACTACTGGCCACTAGCCACTACTGGTCACTAGCCACTACTGGTCACTAGCCACTACTGGTCACTAGCCACTACTGGTCACTAGCCACTACTGGTCACTAGCCACTACTGGTCACTAGCCACTACTGGTCCCTAGCCACTACAGGTCACTAGCCACTACTGGTCACTAGCCACTACTGGTCACTAGCCACTACTGGCCACTAGCCACTACTGGTCACTAGCCACTACTGGTCACTAGCCACTACTGGCCACTAGCCACTACTGGCCACTAGCCACTACTGGCCACTAGCCACTACTGGTCACTAGCCACTACCCACTACTGGTCACTAGCCACTACTGGCCACTAGCCACTACTGAGCAGTAAAATCATGCTTTTCACAGCATTGTGGCAAAATCCTTGACACTTAGGAAAGAAACTCAAACACAGATGTGATTTACACGGATGTAGCGTCCTCAGAAAAATGACGCAAAATATTGTATATATTGCTTCTGTCATCTAACATTACTAATGTTATTTTGGTTAATAGTAAAGCAAAAATATCAAGCTTTATATTATTAGTTATCTTATATCTTTAAGTGGCGTATACCTGTAGGATGCAGTAACTTCAGTGCGCTGTACTAGTTAAAAAGAGAATTTTGATTGGCTACCCACGCTGCAGACTTCCTCTTCGCATGTTTGATTTCTGGCTTCTGTGGTGAACCGGCAAAGGACACCTGAGGTCGCACCTGCAGGGTCAGCTTCACTCTCGGTCTCTGAACTTCTTCGAGGTAATAACTCTCCTCTCTGCTCTGCTCTGGGAGTACTCTGTTCTCCTCTGCTTGTGTCATGTAGACTCTGTTTTTTGGGTAGTGTGTGTGTGTGCTTCCATTGGTGAGTCGGAACATACATCTCGTAACTCTGCGCTACTCTTATTCAGAGCTAGTGATTTCTTACTTTTTCTGAAGTTGTGTCGTAAGACACAGGTCCCCGAGTCGAACTCTAGACCTACCTTGTTCTGACTGGCATCTACACACTGTCGTAGTCAGGATTTGGAAGTTGCTGAATTCAGATTCAGTAATTTAGATTTTATTTTTTCCCCTTAAGTGGAGGATTTATCTATTGTTCCCAGCTAGGATAATTTTTTGGTCTCTTCCTTCCTTGCCTGACACTGCTGCGCACGGCTGCTTCGTGCATTTTACTGTTTGGTGATCATGTCGTCTTATTGTTCAAGCAAACTTTCTATGGGTCAGAACTTAGCTTATTTAGGGACTTGTTTTGTTAGTCACATTCTGAGCCGAGTCCAGCTAAGCACACCATTGTCTCGTACACATTTTTTACTCTAATAGTTATGAGTAAAATACAGTAGAGTAACGTACCAGATGGTACAGAGTGTGGCATGCTGGTGTTCCATATTGGGGGTGAGGGTGTGCCATACCAGTGTTCCATAGTGGGGGTGCCATGCTGGTGTTCCATAAGGGGTGCCATGCTGGTGTTCCATAGGGGGGTGTCATGCTGGTGTTTCACAGTAGGGGCGCCATGCTGGTGTTTCATAGTTGGGGATGAGGGTGTGCCATGCTGGTGTTCCATAGGGGGTGCCATGCTGATGTTCCATAGTGGGGATGCCATGCTGGTGTTCCATATGTGGGGTGCCATGCTGATGTTCCTAGTGGGGATGCCATGCTGGTGTTCCATAGTGGGGGTACTATGCTGGTGTTCCATAGTGGGGGTGCCGTGCTGGTGTTCCATAGTGGGGGTGCCATGCTGGTGTGCCATAATGGGGGTGCCATGCTGGTGTGCCATAGTGGGGGTTCTATGCTGGTGTTCCATAATGAGGGTGCCATGCTGGTGTTCAATAGTGGGGGTGCCATGCTGGTGTTCCATAGGAGGTGCCATGCTGGTGTTCCATAGGGGGTGTCATGCTGGTGTTCCACAGTGGGAGTGTCATGCTGTTGTTCCAGAGGAGGTGCCATGCTGGTGTTCCATAGGGGGTGTCATGCTGGTGTTCCACAGTGGGAGTGCCATGCTGTTGTTCCAGAGGAGGAGCCATGCTGGTGTTCCATAGGGGGTGTCATGCTGGTGTTCCATAGGGGGTGTCATGCTGGTGTTCCATAGTGGGGGTGCCATGCTGTGTTCCAAAGGAGGTGCCCTGCTGGTGTTCCATAGCGGGTGCCATGCTGGTGTTCCATAGTGGGGGTACCATGCTGGTGTTCCATAATGGGGTGCCATGCTGGTGTTCCATAGCGGGGGTGCCATGCTGGTGTTTCATAGTGGGGGTGCCATGCTGGTGTTCCATTGTGGGGGTGCCATGTTGGTGTTCCATAGTAGGGGTGCCATGCTGGTGTTCCATAGTGGGGGTGCCATACTGGTGTTTCATAGTGGGGGTGCCATGCTGTTGTTCCATAGTGGGGTGCCATGCTGGTGTTCCATAGTGGGGGTGCCATGCTGGTGTTCCATAGTGGGAGTGCCATGCTGGTGTTCAATAGTGGGGGTTCCATGCTGGTGTTCAATAGTGGGGGTGCCATGCTGGTGTTCAATAGTGGGGGTGCCATGCTGGTGTTCAATAGTGGGGGTGCCATGCTGGTGTTCAATAGTGGGGGTGCCATGCTGGTGTTCAATAGTGGGGGTGCCGTGCTGTTGTTCAATAGTCGGGATGCCATGCTGGTGTTCAATAGTGGGGGTGCCATGCTGGTGTGCCATAGTGGGGGTGCCATGCTGGTGAGTCGGAACATACATCTCCTAACTCTGCGCTACTCTTATTCAGAGCTAGTGATTTCTTACTTTTTCTGAAGTTGTGTCGTAAGACACAGGTCCCCGAGTCTAACTCTAGACCTACCTTGTTCTGACTGGCATCTACACACTGTCGTAGTCAGGATTTTGAAGTTGCTGAATTCAGATTCAGTAATTTAGATTTTATTTTTTCCCCTTAAGTGGAGGATTTGTCGATTGTTCCCAGCTAGGATAATTTTTTGGTCTCTTCCTTCCTTGCCTGACACTGCTGCGCACGGCTGCTTCGTGCATTTTACTGTTTGGTGATCATGTCGTCTTATTGTTCAAGCAAACTTTCTATGGGTCAGAACTTAGCTTATTTAGGGACTTGTTTTGTTAGTCACATTCTGAGCCGAGTCCAGCTAAGCACACTATTGTCTCGTACACATTTTTTACTCTAATAGTTGTGAGTAAAATACAGTAGAGTAACGTACCAGATGGTACAGGGTGTGGCATGCTGGTGTTCCATATTGGGGGTGAGGGTGTGCCATACCAGTGTTCCATAGTGGGGGTGCCATGCTGGTGTTCCATAAGGGGTGCCATGCTGGTGTTCCATAGGGGGGTGTCATGATTGTGTTTCCCAGTAGGGGCGCCATGCTGGTGTTTCATAGTAGGGGATGAGGGTGTGCCATGCTGGTGTTCCATAGGGGGGTGCCATGCTGATGTTCCATAGTGGGGATGCCATGCTGGTGTTCCATAGTGGGGGTGCCATGCTGATGTTCCATAGTGGGGATGCCATGCTGGTGTTCCATAGTGGGGATGCCATGCTGGTGTTCCATAGTGGGGGTACTATGCTGGTGTTCCATAGTGGGGGTGCCGTGCTGGTGTTCCATTAGTGGGGGTTGCCATGCTGGTGTGCCATAGTGGGGGTGCCATGCTGGTGTGTGCCATAGTGGGGGTTCTATGCTGGTGTTCCATAATGAGGGTGCCATGCTGGTGTTCCATAGTGGGGGTGCCATGCTGGTGTTCCATAGGAGGTGCCATGCTGGTGTTCCATAGGGGGTGTCATGCTGGTGTTCCACAGTGGGAGTGCCATGCTGTTGTTCCAGAGAAGGAGCCATGCTGGTGTTCCATAGGGGGTGTCATGCTGGTGTTCCATAGGGGGTGTCATGCTGGTGTTCCATAGTGGGGGTGCCATGCTGTGTTCCATAGGAGGTGCCCTGCTGGTGTTCCATAGGGGGTGTCATGCTTGTGTTCCGTAGTGGGGGTACCATGCTGGTGTTCCATAGCGGGTGCCATGCTGGTGTTCCATAGTGGGGGTACCATGCTGGTGTTCCATAATGGGGTGCCATGCTGGTGTTCCATAGCGGGGGTGCCATGCTGGTGTTTCATAGTGGGGGTGCCATGCTGGTGTTCCATTGTGGGGGTGCCATGTTGGTGTTCCATAGTGGGGGTGCCATGCTGGTGTTCCATAGTGGGGGTGCCATGCTGGTGTTCCATAGTGGGGGTGCCATGCGGGTGTTCAATAGTGGGGGTGCCATGCTGGTGTTCAATAGTGTGGGTGCCATGCTGGTGTTCCATAGTGGGGGTGCCATGCTGATGTTCCATAGTGGGGATGCCATGCTGGTGTTCCATAGTGGGGATTGCCATGTGGTGTTCCATAGTGGGGGTACTATGCTGGTGTTCCATAGTGGGGGTGCCGTGCTGGTGTTCCATAGTGGGGGTGCCATGCTGGTGTGCCATAGTGGGGGTGCCATGCTGGTGTGCCATAGTGGGGGTTCTATGCTGTTGTTCCATAATGAGGGTGCCATGCTGGTGTTCCATAGTGGGGGTGCCATGCTGGTGTTCCATAGGAGGTGCCATGCTGGTGTTCCATAGGGGGTGTCATGCTGGTGTTCCACAGTGGGAGTGCCATGCTGTTGTTCCAGAGGAGGAGCCATGCTGGTGTTCCATAGGGGGTGTCATGCTGGTGTTCCATAGGGGGTGTCATGCTGGTGTTCCATAGTGGGGGTGCCATGCTGTGTTCATAGGAGGTGCCCTGCTGGTGTTCCATAGGGGGTGTCATGCTTGTGTTCCGTAGTGGGGGTACCATTCTGGTGTTCCATAGCGGGTGCCATGCTGGTGTTCCATAGTGGGGGGTACCATGCTGGTGTTCCATAATGGGGTGCCATGCTGGTGTTCCATGCGGGGGTGCCATGCTGGTGTTTCATAGTGGGGGTGCCATGCTGGTGTTCCATTGTGGGGGTGCCATGTTGGTGTTCCATAGTGGGGGTGCCATGTGGTGTTCCATAGTGGGGGTGCCATGCTGGTGTTCCATAGTGGGGGTGCCATGCTGTTGTTCCATAGTGGGGGTGCCATGCTGGTGTTCCATAGTGGGGGTGCCATGCTGGTGTTCCATAGTGGGGGTGCCATGCTGGTGTTCCATAGTGGGGGTGCCATGCTGGTGTTCAATAGTGGGGGTGCCATGCTGGTGTTCAATAGTGGGGGTGCCATGCTGGTGTTCAATAGTGGGGGTGCCATGCTGGTGTTCAATAGTGGGGATGCCATGCTGGTGTTCAATAGTGGGGGTGCCATGCTGGTGTTCAATAGTGTGGGTGCCATGCTGGTGTTCATAGTGAGGTGCCATGCTGGTGTTCAATAGTGTGGGTGCCATGCTGGTGTTCAATAGTGTGGGTGCCATGCTGGTGTTCAATAGTGTGGGTGCCATGCTGGTGTTCCATAGGAGGTGCCATGCTTGTGTTCCATAGGGGGTGTCATGCTGGTGTTCCACAGTGGGAGTGCCATGCTGTTGTTCCAGAGGAGGTGCCATGCTGGTGTTCCGTAGGGGGTGTCATGCTGGTGTTCCATATGAGGTGTCATGCTG
Source organism: Cherax quadricarinatus (assembly GCF_026875155.1). NCBI lineage: Eukaryota > Metazoa > Arthropoda > Malacostraca > Decapoda > Parastacidae > Cherax > Cherax quadricarinatus. The sequence continues at coordinate 13,683 of NW_026468228.1, read as the reverse complement.
GTGTTCCACAGTGGGAGTGCCATGCTGTTGTTCCAGAGGAGGTGCCATGCTGGTGTTCCGTAGGGGGTGTCATGCTGGTGTTCCATAGGAGGTGCCCTGCTGGTGTTCCATAGGGGGTGTCATGCTTGTGTTCCGTAGTGGGGGTACCATGCTGGTGTTCCATAGCGGGTGCCATGCTGGTGTTCCTTAGTGGGGGTACCATGCTGGTGTTCCATAGTGGGGCTGCCATGTTGGTGTTCCATAGTGGGGGTGCCATGCTGGTGTTCCATAGTGGGGGTGCCATGCTGGTGTTCCATAGTGGGGGTGCCATGCTGGTGTTCCATAGTGGGGATGCCATGCTGGTGTTCCATAGTGGGGGTGCCATGCTGGTGTTCCATAGTGGGGGTGCCATGCTGGTGTTCCATAGTGGGGTGCCATGCTGGTGTTCCATATGGGGGGTGCCATGCTGGTGTTCCATAGTGGGGGTGCCATGCTGGTGTTCAATAGTGGGGGTGCCATGCTGGTGTTCCATTGTGGGGGTGCCATGCTGGTGTTCAATAGTGGGGGTGCCATGCTGGTGTTCAATAGTGGGGATGCCATGCTGGTGTTCAATAGTGGGGGTGCCATGCTGGTGTTCAATAGTGGGGGTGCCATGCTGGTGTTCAATAGTGGGGTGCCATGCTGGTGTTCCATTGTGGGGTGCCATGCTGGTGTTCAATAGTGGGGGTGCCATGCTGGTGTTCAATAGTGGGGATGCCTGCTGGTGTTCAATAGTGGGGGTGCCATGCTGGTGTTCCATAGTGGGGGTGCCATGCTGGTGTTCAATAGTGGGGGTGCCATGCTGGTGTTCCATTGTGGGGGTGCATGCTGGTGTTCAATAGTGGGGGTGCCATGCTGGTGTTCAATAGTGGGGATGCCATGCTGGTGTTCAATAGTGGGGGTGCCATGCTGGTGTTCAATAGTGGGGGTGCCATGCTGGTGTTCAATAGTGGGGGTGCCATGCTGGTGTTTCATAGTGGGTGTGCCATGCTGGTGTTTCATAGTGGGGGTGCTATGCTGGTGTTCAATAGTGGGGGTGCCATGCTGGTGTTCAATAGTGGGGGTGCCATGCTGGTGTTTAATAGAGGGGGTGCCATGCTGGTGCTTCATAGTGGGGGTGCCATGCTGGTGTTTCATAGTGGGGGTGCCATGCTGGTGTTTCATAGTGGGGGTGCCATGCTGGTGTTTCATAGTGGGGGTGCCATGCTGGTGTTTCATAGTGGGGGTGCCATGCTGGTGTTTCATAGTGGGGGTGCTATGCTGGTGTTCAATAGTGGGGGTGCCATGCTGGTGTTCAATAGTGGGGGTGCCATGCTGGTGTTTAATAGAGGGGGTGCCATGCTGGTGCTTCATAGTGGGGGTGCCATGCTGGTGTTTCATAGTGGGGGTGCCATGCTGGTGTTTAATAGAGGGGGTGCCATGCTGGTGCTTCATAGTGGGGGTGCCATGCTGGTGTTTCATAGTGGGGGTGCCATGCTGGTGTTTCATAGTGGGGGTGCCATGCTGGTGCTTCATAGTGGGGGTGCCATGCTGGTGTTTCATAGTGGGGGTGCCATGCTGGTTTTTCATAGTGGGGGTGCCATGCTGGTGTTTCATAGTGGGGGGCCATGCTGGTGTTTCATAGTGGGGGTGCCATGCTGGTGTTTCATAGTGGGGGTGCCATGCTGGTGTTTCATTAGTGGGGGTGCCATGCTGGTGTTTCATAGTGGGGGTGCCATGCTGGTGTTTCATAGTGGGGGTGCCATGCTGGTGTTTCATATGTGGGGTGCCATGCTGGTGTTTCATAGTGGGGGTGCCATGCTGGTGTTTCATTGTAGGGGTGCCATGCTGGTGTTTCATAGTGGGGGTGCCATGCTGGTGTTTCATAGTGGGGGTGCCATGCTGGTGTTCCATAGGAGGTGCCATGCTGGTGTTTCATAGTGGGGGTGCCATGCTGGTGTTTCATAGTGGGGGTGCCATGCTGGTGTTTCATAGTGGGGGTGCCATGCTGGTGCTTCATAGTGGGGGTGCCATGCTGGTGTTTCATAGTGGGGGTGCCATGCTGGTTTTTCATAGTGGGGGTGCCATGCTGGTGTTTCTTTAGTGGGGGTGCCATGCTGGTGTTTCATAGTGGGGGTGCCATCTGGTGTTTCATAGTGGGGGTGCCATGCTGGTGTTTCATAGTGGGGGTGCCATGCTGGTGTTTCATAGTGGGGGTGCCATGCTGGTGTTTCATAGTGGGGGTGCCATGCTGGTGTTTCATAGTGGGGGGTGCCATGCTGGTGTTTCATAGTGGGGGTGCCATGCTGGTGTTTCATTGTAGGGGTGCCATGCTGGTGTTTCATAGTGGGGGGTGCCATGCTGGTGTTTCATAGTGGGGGTGCCATGCTGGTGTTCCATAGGAGGTGCATGCTGGTGTTTCATAGTGGGGTGCCATGCTGGTGTTTCATAGTGGGGGTGCCATGCTGGTGTTTCATAGTGGGGTTGCCATGCTGGTGTTTCATAGTGGGGGTGCCATGCTGGTGTTCCATAGGAGGTGCCATGCTGGTGTTTCATAGTGGGGGTGCCATGCTGGTGTTTCATAGTGGGGGTGCCATGCTGGTGTTTCATAGTGGGGGTGCCATGCTGGTGTTTCATAGTGGAGGTGCCATGCTGGTCCGCAAGGTTGGTAATACAACCTTGTAAACTGGTGAGAGAAATAAACTATTATAGCAGATCATTTGTTTGCCCACACACTCCTTGACAGTTGCGAGGTTGGCCAAGAGCAATGGTTGGGGGTTGTGCTCCTGCTGGGTTTTTCCTCCTCATCCTTTCCTCTTTCCTCCTTTCCTATAGCATTCTCCTTTATATTTTTTTCTTCATGTTTCTTCTTGTCTTTTCTTCTTATGTTTTTTATATACTTTTATTTTTCTTCTTTTCCCCTATCGCTTACTTTCATTCTTTTCTGTCTCCCTCAAAATTCTGTTGTTGTCTCCTCTCCGGCTCGTCTTTCTTCTCTCACTCTACCTCCGCCTCACATTCTTAAAAAACCGCACCAGTTGTGGCAGCTCAACATATAATGATGTAAGTGAGGCAGTAGTAACCTTCAGCTCTATTTTCAGCACAACACTATGACCACAATGTGTGTGTGTGTGTGTGTGTGTGTGTGTGTGTGCTCGCTTGTTTGTTTTTGCGGAGGTCGAGACTACTGCTGCCGTCGCCTCCCAGAGCATTTTGATAGGCATAACTTATTTCTGGCCTGTTGGTCATTCTCATAGCTACTCTTGAAGTTTTGTATTTCAAGTTTGCCTACACCACTGGATAAGTTCCGGTTCCTTACGTTTATTCCTAATCAGCCGCGTTGGGGGTGTATACGCTGGACTGTTTCCGGCCAGCACCACCAGTGTGGTTAATGAGATCGTCAACCAGGAGACCGGGACCGGGCCAAGAGGTATAGTCCCAGGAATCGTTTTCGGGTAACTTTCTGGTAGCGGCTGCTTCATCCAAATCCTTCTCCTTTTCAACCACCTTGAGACAAAAGACATTCTTCTTTACATCCCTGTGGCTCATCTGCTACCCGAGTCCTTTTGATCCAAATCGTCTTCTTCATTCAAATATAATTCAGAGTCTGTCACTTTCGTTCTTGCAATTCCTCTCAAGATTTTTGTATGTCGAAATCATTTATTTCCTTGTCCTCTCCTCCAAGGCTGAGATTCATGTTGCTTCAACCTCTTCACGTAATGCACTTCTTTCGTTCTGGTTGAAAACCTTTGAAACCTTTTCTTGCTTTTGCATTTGCTTGACCGAGTGTGGGGACCTCACTGGTGCCGGATATTGAATCATTGGCCTACTGTATGGCGTGTATAAGGGTCTGAATGACACTTTGCTAGAGATCATGAATGCTGTTACCAGGTTTACTGTAAAATGTTGCCGCTGGTGTTATCCGGTCAGTTTTCCTCCCTCCTATAACTTTATCACTTAGTTCTTCATAATCGTCTTGTTTTCTTGTGGCTGTGCAGTAATTTTGACATTATATAATTTTTAACTATCTGCTTACCTTCTTTTTTTTGTATAATTTTTTTCTGTTCTCTGCGGTTTGATTTGGATTGAACCGCCGGGGTCTTTGTTTTTCCTGTTTCTTCATTCTTGGTGTGAATCTTTCGTTTGATTTTTGTGCCTTGAATTTATTACCTCCATCCTTGTTACCCTGACACTGCAACAATTTCTAACGTGCCAGTGCCTCAACTCCATTCGTAGCTTCAGTCGAAGTAGGTTATTTTCGATCTTTTCGTTCCTGTCTGTCTCCATTAATCCTGTCAATTTTTCTAATTATCTTGTACGTCATAATTATGTCTTTCTAGTCATGTCAGGTTTAGATCGGTTAGTCTCCTCACAGGGAACACATTCCTCAGCTGTGGGACTAGCCCAAGAGCAAACCTTTGGACCTTATCAATGTCTTGTGGCTTGTGCGCGGCGCATGTGAAAATTTATGAGTTTACACTGAGAACCCATGCGACTGTCTCCCTACTGCTACTTGGCTATGGAGTTTATAGCCTGCGGGTATCAGTAAATATTCCCCCTACTAGAATTATTTCAGTTTAAGAAGATATACGGGTGTGAAATGTAAACATTAGCACGGCTGTGGTCCGCAGTGCAGTGCGTCTTTGTTTCCCGTGGGAAGCGGAGCAGTGTGAGAGGATAGTCGCCCCTTCCTCCTAGCTGTTGTTTGCTCCTGAATCTTGCGTGTTGCTGTTTTTTTTCCTGGATATTTTTCATCTTGCTTGAGATAGATTGAAAGTATGTTTTGGGGTGGTGGTCGTGACTGTGGAGGTGGTAGTGGTTGAACCTGAAGGAGATTCCGGGACGGAGGGAGTGGTTGGGGAGAGGAGGTTGTGGTGGTAGTAGGGGATGGTGGTGGTAGTAGTGGTATGTGATGGTAGTCCCTGGTGGTAGTGGTACGTGTCACTTAAATCTTGCACAAATTCCTCTCTCAGGCATATTTACCCCAGCTCTCAGCAGCGTCGTGGGGTTATGTAATGGGTCCCTGTGTGCCCATGTAATGTCTTTGCTCCCTCCAGCTACAATAACTGCAAGATGGAAGGGGGGGGGGGATTTGTAAGTAGTTTTGTGGGTAAACTTGGGGTGGTAGCCAGGAAGAGAATGGGTTATGTGGGTAGACTGGTGTAGTGCCAGGAGGGAGCTGTGAGTAAACTGGTGTGGTGCCAGGAGGGAGCTGTGGTTAAACTGGTGTGGTGCCAGGAGAGAGCTGTGGGTAAACTGGTGTGGTGCCAGGAGGGAGCTGTGGGTAAACTGATGTGGTGCCAGGAGGGAGCTGTGGGTAAACTGATGTGGTGCCAGGAGGGAGCTGTGGGTAAACTGATGTGGTGCCAGGAGGGAGCTGTGGGTAAACTGATGTGGTGCCAGGAGGGAGCTGTGGGTAAACTGGTGTGGTGCCAGGAGAGAGCTGTGGGTAAACTGATGTGGTGCCAGGAGGGAGCTGTGGGTAAACTGGTGTGGTGTCAGGATTGGAGGGAGTTGTTAGGGAAGACTGGTGTGATAACGATCAGGTTGTGTTGTGTGATGTTGGAGTCTTTGCACTACTCAGAGTATTAAGATGTATGATGCCAATGTTATTCATGTGTAGTGTTTAGTCATCTCTTGGTTCCGTCACTTGGGAAGCAGGGCTACCAGTTTAGTCATCTCTTGGTTCCGTCACTTGGGAAGCAGGGCTACCAGTTTAGTCATCTCTTGGTACCGTCACTTGGGAAGCAGGGCTACCAGTTTAGTCATCTCTTGGTACCGTCACTTGGGAAGCAGGGCTACCAGTTTAGTCATCTCTTGGTACCGTCACTTGGGAAGCAGGGCTACCAGTTTAGTCATCTCTTGGTTCCGTCACTTGGGAAGCAGGGCTACCAGTTTAGTCATCTCTTGGTTCCGTCACTTGGGAAGCAGGGCTACCAGTTTAGTCATCTCTTGGTTCCGTCACTTGGGAAGCAGGGCTACCAGTTTAGTCATCTCTTGGTTCCGTCACTTGGGAAGCAGGGCTACCAGTTTAGTCATCTCTTGGCTCCGTCACTTGGGAAGCAGGGCTACCAGTTTAGTCATCTCTTGGTTCCATCACTTGGGAGCAGGGCTACCAGTTTAGTCATCTCTTGGTTCCGTCACTTGGGAAGCAGGGCTACCAGTTTAGTCATCTCTTGGTACCGTCACTTGGAAGCAGGGCTACCAGTTTAGTCATCTCTTGGTACCGTCACTTTGGAAGCAGGGCTACCAGTTTAGTCATCTCTTGGTTCCGTCACTTGGGAAGCAGGGCTACCAGTTTAGTCATCTCTTGGTACCGTCACTTGGGAAGCAGGGCTACCAGTTTAGTCATCTCTTGGTTCCGTCACTTGGGAAGCAGGGCTACCAGTTTAGTCATCTCTTGGTTCCGTCACTTGGGAAGCAGGGCTACCAGTTTAGTCATCTCTTGGTTCCGTCACTTGGGAAGCGGGGGCTACCAGTTTAGTCATCTCTTGGTTCCGTCACTTGGGAAGCGGGGCTACCAGTTTAGTCATCTCTTGGTTCCGTCACTTGGGAAGCGGGGCTCCAGTTTAGTCATCTCTTGGTTCCGTCACTTGGAAGCGGGGCTACCAGTTTAGTCATCTCTTGGTTCCGTCACTTGGGAAGCAGGGCTACCAGTTTAGTCATCTCTTGGTTCCGTCACTTGGGAAAGCGGGGCTACCAGTTTAGTCATCTCTTGTTCCGTCACTTGGGAAGCGGGGCTACCAGTTTAGTCATCTCTTGGTTCCGTCACTTGGGAAGCGGGGCTACCAGTTTAGTCATCTCTTGGTTCCGTCACTTGGGAAGCAGGGCTACCAGTTTAGTCATCTCTTGGTACCGTCACTGGGAAGCAGGGCTACCAGTTTAGTCATCTCTTGGTTCCGTCACTTGGGAAGCAGGGCTACCAGTTTAGTCATCTTTGGTTCCGTCACTTGGGAAGCGGGGCTACCAGTTTAGTCATCTCTTGGTTCCGTCACTTGGGAAGCAGGGCTACCAGTTTAGTCATCTCTTGGTACCGTCACTTGGGAAGCAGGGCTACCAGTTTAGTCATCTCTTGGTTCCGTCACTTGGGAAGGCGGGGCTACCAGTTTAGTCATCTCTTGGTTCCGTCACTTGGGAAGCGGGGCTACCAGTTTAGTCATCTCTTGGTTCCGTCACTTGGGAAGCGGGGCTACCAGTTTAGTCATCTCTTGGTTCCGTCACTTGGGAAGCGGGGCTACCAGTTTAGTCATCTCTTGGTTCCGTCACTTGGGAAGCAGGGCTACCAGTTTAGTCATCTCTTGGTACCGTCACTTGGGAAGCAGGGCTACCAGTTTAGTCATCTCTTGGTACCGTCACTTGGGAAGCAGGGCTACCAGTTTAGTCATCTCTTGGTTCCGTCACTTGGGAAGCGGGGCTACCAGTTTAGTCATCTCTTGGTTCCGTCACTTGGGAAGCGGGGCTACCACTTTAGTCATCTCTTGGTTCCGTCACTTGGGAAGCGGGGCTACCAGTTTAGTCATCTCTTGGTTCCGTCACTTGGGAAGCAGGGCTACCAGTTTAGTCATCTCTTGGTTCCGTCACTTGGGAAGCAGGGCTACCAGTTTAGTCATCTCTTGGTTCCGGCACTTGGGAAGCAGGGCTACCAGTTTAGTCATCTCTTGGTTCCGTCACTTGGGAAGCAGGGCTACCAGTTTAGTCATCTCTTGGTACCGTCACTTGGGAAGCGGGGCTACCAGTTTAGTCATCTCTTGGTTCCGTCACTTGGGAAGCGGGGCTACCAGTTTAGTCATCTCTTGGTTCCGTCACTTGGGAAGCGGGGCTACCAGTTTAGTCATCTCTTGGTTCCGTCACTTGGGAAGCGGGGCTACCAGTTTAGTCATCTCTTGGTACTGTGGATCTCACTTTCAAGGATCACAACAGTGCCACGATCGCACGTGCAAAGAAAATGATAGGATGGATAATGAGAACTTTCAAAACGAGAGATGCCAAGCCCATGATGATCCTTTTCAAATCACTTGTTCTCTCTAGGCTGGAATACTGCTGTACATTAACATCTCCATACAAAGCAGGTGAAATCGCAGATCTAGAGAGTGTACAGAGATCCTTTACTGCACGTATAAGTTCTGTCAAGCACCTTAACTACTGGGAACGCTTGAAAGCACTTGACTTGTACTCGTTGGAACGCAGGAGGGAGAGATATATCATAATCTACACTTGGAAAATCTTGGAAGGAATGGTCCCAAATCTGCACACAGAAATCACTCCCTACGAAAGTAAAAGACTGGGCAGGCGATGCAAAATGCCGCCAATAAAAAGTAGGGGCGCCATTGGTACACTAAGAGAAAACACCATAAGTGTCCGGGGCCCAAAACTGTTCAACAGCCTCCCATCAAGCATTAGGGGAATTGCCAATAAACCCCTGGCTGCCTTCAAGAGAGAGCTGGACAGATACCTAAAGTCAGTGCCGGATCAGCCGGGCTGTGGCTCGTACGTCGGACTGCGTGCGGCCAGCAGTAACAGCCTAGTTGATCAGGCCCTGATCCATCGGGAGGCCTGGTCGTGGACCGGGCCGCGGGGGCGTTGATCCCCGGAATAACCTCCAGGTAACCTCCAGGTACCGTCACTTGGGAAGCAGGGCTACCAGTTTAGTCATCTCTTGGTACCGTCACTTGGGAAGCAGGGCTACCAGTTTAGTCATCTCTTGGTTCCGTCACTTGGGAAGCAGGGCTACCAGTTTAGTCATCTCTTGGTTCCGTCACTTGGGAAGCAGGGCTACCAGTTTAGTCATCTCTTGGTACCGTCACTTGGGAAGCAGGGCTACCAGTTTAGTCATCTCTTGGTTCCGTCACTTGGGAAGCGGGGCTACCAGTTTAGTCATCTCTTGGTTCCGTCACTTGGGAAGCAGGGCTACCAGTTTAGTCATCTCTTGGTTCCGTCACTTGGGAAGCAGGGCTACCAGTTTAGTCATCTCTTGGTACCGTCACTTGGGAAGCAGGGCTACCAGTTTAGTCATCTCTTGGTTCCGTCACTTGGGAAGCGGGGCTACCAGTTTAGTCATCTCTTTGGTTCCGTCACTTGGGAAGCGGGGCTACCACTTTAGTCATCTCTTGGTTCCGTCACTTGGGAAGCAGGGCTACCAGTTTAGTCATCTCTTGGTTCCGTCACTTGGGAAGCGGGGCTACCAGTTTAGTCATCTCTTGGTTCCGTCACTTGGGAAGCGGGGCTACCAGTTTAGTCATCTCTTGGTTCCGTCACTTGGGAAGCGGGGCTACCAGTTTAGTCATCTCTTGGTTCCGTCACTTGGGAAGCAGGGCTACCAGTTTAGTCATCTCTTGGTACCGTCACTTGGGAAGCAGGGCTACCAGTTTAGTCATTTCTTGGTACCGTCACTTGGGAAGCAGGGCTACCAGTTTAGTCATCTCTTGGTTCCGTCACTTGGGAAGCGGGGGCTACCAGTTTAGTCATCTCTTGGTTCCGTCACTTGGGAAGCGGGGCTACCACTTTAGTCATCTCTTGGTTCCGTCACTTGGGAAGCGGGGCTACCAGTTTAGTCATCTCTTGGTTCCGTCACTTGGGAAGCAGGGGCTACCAGTTTAGTCATCTCTTGGTTCCGTCACTTGGGAAGCAGGGCTACCAGTTTAGTCATCTCTTGGTTCCGTCACTTGGGAAGCAGGGCTACCAGTTTAGTCATCTCTTGGTTCCGTCACTTGGGAAGCAGGGCTACCAGTTTAGTCATCTCTTGGTACCGTCACTTGGGAAGCGGGGCTACCAGTTTAGTCATCTCTTGGTTCCGTCACTTGGGAAGCGGGGCTACCAGTTTAGTCATCTCTTGGTTCCGTCACTTGGGAAGCGGGGCTACCAGTTTAGTCATCTCTTGGTTCCGTCACTTGGGAAGCGGGGCTACCAGTTTAGTCATCTCTTGGTACTGTGGATCTCACTTTCAAGGTTCACAACAGTGCCACGATCGCACGTGCAAAGAAAATGATAGGATGGATAATGAGAACTTTCAAAACGAGAGATGCCAAGCCCATGATGATCCTTTTCAAATCACTTGTTCTCTCTAGGCTGGAATACTGCTGTACATTAACATCTCCATACAAAGCAGGTGAAATCGCAGATCTAGAGAGTGTACAGAGATCCTTTACTGCACGTATAAGTTCTGTCAAGCACCTTAACTACTGGGAACGCTTGAAAGCACTTGACTTGTACTCGTTGGAACGCAGGAGGGAGAGATATATCATAATCTACACTTGGAAAATCTTGGAAGGAATGGTCCCAAATCTGCACACAGAAATCACTCCTACGAAAGTAAAAGACTGGGCAGGCGATGCAAAATGCCGCCAATAAAAAGTAGGGGCGCCATTGGTACACTAAGAGAAAACACCATAAGTGTCCGGGGCCCAAAACTGTTCAACAGCCTCCCATCAAGCATTAGGGGAATTGCCAATTAAACCCCTGGCTGCCTTCAAGAGAGAGCTGGACAGATACCTAAAGTCAGTGCCGGATCAGCCGGGCTGTGGCTCGTACGTCGGACTGCGTGCGGCCAGCAGTAACAGCCTAGTTGATCAGGCCCTGATCCATCGGGAGGCCTGGTCGTGGACCGGGCCGCGGGGGCGTTGATCCCCGGAATAACCTCCAGGTAACCTCCAGGTACGGTCACTTGGGAAGCAGGGCTACCAGTTTAGTCATCTCTTGGTACCGTCACTTGGGAAGCAGGGCTACCAGTTTAGTCATCTCTTGGTTCCGTCACTTGGGAAGCAGGGCTACCAGTTTAGTCATCTCTTGGTTCCGTCACTTGGGAAGCAGGGCTACCAGTTTAGTCATCTCTTGGTACCGTCACTTGGGAAGCAGGGCTACCAGTTTAGTCATCTCTTGTACCGTCACTTGGGAAGCGGGGCTACCAATTTAGTCATCTCTTGGTACCGTCACTTGGGAAGCAGGGCTACCAGTTTAGTCATCTCTTGGTACCGTCACTTGGGAAGCAGGGCTACCAGTTTAGTCATCTCTTGGTACCGTCACTTGGGAAGCGGGGCTACCAATTTAGTCATCTCTTGGTACCGTCACTTGGGAAGCAGGGCTACCAGTTTAGTCATCTCTTGGTACCGTCACTTGGGAAGCAGGGCTACCAGTTTAGTCATCTCTTGGTACCGTCACTTGGGAAGCAGGGCTTCCAGTTTAGTCATCTCTTGGTACCGTCACTTGGGAAGCGGGGCTACCAATTTAGTCATCTCTTGGTACCGTCACTTGGGAAGCAGGGCTACCAGTTTAGTCATCTCTTGGTACCGTCACTTGGGAAGCAGGGCTACCAGTTTAGTCATCTCTTGGTACCGTCACTTGGGAAGCGGGGCTACCAATTTAGTCATCTCTTGGTACCGTCACTTGGGAAGCAGGGCTACCAGTTTAGTCATCTCTTGGTACCGTCACTTGGGAAGCAGGGCTACCAGTTTAGTCATCTCTTGGTACCGTCACTTGGGAAGCGGGGCTACCAATTTAGTCATCTCTTGGTACCGTCACTTGGGAAGCAGGGCTACCAGTTTAGTCATCTCTTGGTACCGTCACTTGGGAAGCAGGGCTACCAGTTTAGTCATCTCTTGGTACCGTCACTTGGGAAGCAGGGCTACCAGTTTTAAAGAGCTTCTGGGACCAGTCATCAGGGGGGACAATATTCTGAAATGTTTTTTATTTTGCATATCTGTAAAGTATTTCATGTTTTCCCCAAATTCCTGAATAGCTTTTTGTTCCTCGTGTTGTGATTGTGTCTGGCATGAACATTTCTGCTGTATCTGTTTGTTTTGTTCGCTAAGATATTCCTTCTTCACACCTTGCAACAGTGTTGCCAGAGGCTGATCCTCACTCGCATCTCCCCGTATTGTTTCCAGCTGTCGTAGTGGTCACCTGCTGGCTTTTATTCAACCCTCCATTGCACACCAAGCAATTATTTTGTACAGTAAATTCCTTTCTCAACCAGCCCACTGCTCCTCCCAGGCCTTGTTCCTCGTCCACCTTGTTGCTTTTGCTTACCTTTTTTTTATCTTTCTTCCTTCTTCTTCGTAACAGGTATATTAGTTTAATGATAACTCGTTCAGTGGCTCCTCAGAGAGGTCATCACTAGTGTACAAGTGGAGGTACCGTTAATGGGACTAAGACTGGGAGCGTAGATGATTGCTGTGCAGCAGTCAGGATGCCTTGGGCACTAGAGCTGGGGTGCGGCAGGTCGCAGCAACTAGTGGTGTCTTCCGTGTCATTGTCGGTGCCGCTAGTGGCTAATGGTAAGGATGCCTCCATGATGTCTTCGTTATGGTGTACAACGATAGCAAAGAATCTCCTCAAAACTACAATATGAAAAAATATTCATTGGCCTCTCCCTCCTGCCCCGACATTAAGCCTTCTCCCCCCTTTCCCCCGACATTAGGCCTCCCCCCCTTTTCCCCGACATTAGGCCACCCCCTCTTTTTTATGTCTATATAAAATCTGTTGTCCATTCTAGAATGATGTAGATATCTTCATCTTTATCAAGTATTCCCTTAACAGAATACTTGATATCCTCATTGTCCTATTGATGTTTCAGGCTGAGAGATGTCAACATTATGCATGAGCCCATCTTACGTGATGGAATATGACTGGGAATCATAGGTAGCTTTTGTTCCCACTGTGTAACTATCATATAAAATTGTCACTAGTATGAGTCATGTTGCACTGGTACGTGTATCGTCCGTTAGAAGTAACTGTCTAGAGTGTTACTCTATATTCGACTCTGTAAACAGACCCATATACAAAATACATCCCAAAAAACTCTTGCAGCCCACACTAGTACAAAGATGTACGGGTGACTAGTACACAACACTAATTTCAGAAAGAGTGAGTGTGTGTGTGTGTGTGTGTGTGTGTGTGTGTGTGTGTGTGTGTGTGTGTGTGTGTGTGTGTGTGTGTGTGTGTGTGTGTGTGTGTGTGTGTATGTGTATGTGTGTGCGCATGTGTGTGCGCGCGTGCGCGCACGTACCTTCCCATCAAGGTAGGGGAAGCCTACACTCACTCGTAGCTTAGGCTGAATCGTATATAACCGCTAGTGTATCAGCGTCCGAGGCTAGCTCAGTTCAAGTAGGTTCAAATCTTGTAGCCATTAACTGTGGACGTGTGTTACCGCTACTCAGTGTAGCCATTTATTCCTCTAGAACGGAGGCAGAACTAGAACGGAGGCAAAACTAGAACGGAGGCAGAACTAGAACGTACATTCGCTCTCCTTCATACTGGGTGAACGCATCTCCATGCCCAGGTAGGTCGTGACAACATAGTGTAGCATCACGCTCCTGATATATCTAGTTTTGATTTAAAAGAAGACTTCGGCTTGATTATTATTTTTATCATGGGGAAGTGCTAAATCGTAGGGGACATACAGCTCCTGGGGATGAGATAAGCAGGTTGATCCAAGGAAAGGGAGGATTGCTCCATTTCCTGAGATCAAGGGGTATTCACCGGTGTCACTGCACCGGATTTTATTCCTTAAAGGAGGCCTGAGGCTCAGTGCTTGGAAAGCTCTAGGGCTTATCATCTCTGTTTTGCAGACAATACTTGAAGGTGAAGATGATCCAAAGACTCTCTCTCTCTCTCTCTGTCTCTCTCTCTCTCTCTCTCTCTGTCTCTTCTCTCTCTGTCTCTCTCTCTCTCTGTTGTATGTTATTATCTCTG
>NW_026468227.1:0-12589 GCF_026875155.1 Cherax quadricarinatus | reverse complement strand
ACAGAAGTAAAATAACGCGCATTAGATAAATCCACATAGATAAATACAGGTCGTAAGCCCTTTTTGTGCTCTTGATGCTGCCCTGTACTTAACTTGTAAAGAAGTGTCTTGTTTGCTCCCGTGGACTGAACCAAGATGCCCTCCATCGAGAACTTTACCAGCAACTTAAGGAAGAATTGAGGGCAGCGAAGATGGAGATACGGCGATTGCCCGAGGAAAACAAGAGGATTCGTAGTAGTCCTGTTTCGAGTCCAGGTCAAGAAGGATCGTGGTCAGTGGCTGGACAGCAGGGGACGACGAAGTTGACGATCAAGAAGACGAAGGGAAACCCAGAAACGATGAAGAAGAAAGAGACTGCTGTGGAAACTCCCGTGGAAACCTCCAACGCATTCCGGTGCTACCGGACGAATGTGAGTCTACTACTGGGATCGTCACGACGAAGGGACAACAAGGAAGGGTTTAAGAATATTGTTGTGTTGGGGATAGCCAGGTTAGATACATGGATAGGGCATTCTGCTTGAAGGACAGGAGTAGGAGACAAAGGGATTCTTTCCTGGGGCTGGGAAGGAGGACATTGTTAACCGGCTTGACAAAAATCATGAACGGTAAATGGGATCAATCCTATTATTTGCCTCAGTGCTGGAGGCAATGAGGGTAGGCAAGCGTAGAAGTGAGGATTTAGTTAGAAAGTTCAGGACAGCTATAGACATGATTAGGAAGAAGGTGGGGCGCCCTGTTATATGTGGCATTTTGCCAAGAAGAGGTGTTGGTAATGAATGGTTGTCCAGAGCAATTGGTATTAATTGTTGGCTGGATAAACACTGAAAGGATAATGCAGTACCATTCATTGACAACTGGACAACTTCTATGGCCGAAATGACATGTATGCCAGGGATGGGGTTCACTTATCCAGGCAGGTGTGGGTTTTCTTTCTAACTCAGTTGAGGGGGTTGTTAGGGCTTTTAAACTAGGATTAGTTAGAGTATGGGTTTAGAAAAGATTAATAATGAGTATGGATATATTGACTTATGCTCTGATATTAAGAATCTTAATAGTAACTGTCATGGAGTAACTCTGGGTAATGATAATTTCAGAAATTGTGTAAAAAACAAAAGATGAATAGGAAAAATGGGGCAGAAGAAAAAAACATATGATGGTATTTTATGCTAACAGTCGAAGTGCAAGAAATAAAATTAATGAACTACGTTTGGTAGCATGTGCTGGAACTTTGATATCATTGCATTAACGGGAAACGTGGTATGTTTTTAAAGAGTCGGGATATAAACTGTTGAGTGTAATATTCAGGATTTAAGTTATTCAATGTGGATAGATGTAATGGGAAGGGGGGAGGAGTTGCATTGTATGTTCGAGAAAATATTAATTGTTGTATAAAAAACAGGTATAAAAATAGATGGAGCAGTAACAGAGTCTGTTTGGGAGAGTTCGTGGAGGGCAAGAAAAACTAATTCTAGGTGTAATATACCGACCTCCAGGCTTGGATCACGATAGAGGGAGACTTCTTTGGGACGAAATTTTTTAGGGCTTCTGAAACACAGTAACGTAGCCCATAGTAGGGGACTTTAACTTTAGCCAAATTGACGGGAATTCTTTGACAGGTAATCTAGAGTCCAGTGACTTCATGGAAACAGTTCAGGACTGTTTTGAAACAGAGTGTAACTGAACCTACCAGGGGTAATAATTTGCTAGACCTAGTCTTGTCAAATAAGGAAACACTCGTGAATAATCTGGAGATCACTGAAGAGCTTGGGCAAGTGATCACAAATCCATCACCTTTAGCATTAATTGGGAATGCAAGATAATGATAATACAGTAAAAAATCCCCGACTTTCGTTCTGCCGATTATAATGGACTTAGGGAACATCTGTCTAATCTTGATTGGGGTTACCCTAGCTAATGATTTTATTGACGATAATCATACTTTTTGAATATGAAGGGATCTGTTTTTATGATTGTTTTCTTAATAATGTACACAGTGCCCAGAGTATATACATTCCCCAGAGAGAAATTAGGTCTAATAATAACGATCCCAAATGTTAACAGGAGGCTAAAGCATCTATTAGGGGGGAAAAAGGGGATTTTTAGGGCATCAGAAGAGGAGAGGTTAACCTTACTGACCAATATGTTCAGCTTAAAAGAGAAGTAAAAAAAAGCGATTAGAAAGGCTAAACGTGACTATGAAATTAGAGTTGCTAATGAATCAAAGACTAATCCAAAGGGTTCTTTCAAATGTATAGGACGAAGGTGAAGGAAAAATAGTGACCTCTGAAATCTGGGAATGGACAGCTGACGGATAATGAACTGGAAATGTGTTCCTTATTTAATGACTATTTTTTGTCAGTTTTTACACAGGAAGATGTAAATGAGATTCCAGTAATTAACAATTATTTAGTTCCTGATGAATTCAATTTTAACTAATATTACTGTCACGAGGGACATGGTTATTAAACAGATAGACAGACTGAAAACAAAATAAGTCCCCGGGACCCGATGAGTTGTTTTCAAGGGTACTTAAGGAATGCAAGATGGAGCTTAGTCAGCCATTAACGAGTGTATTCAATGCGTCCATCCTTAACCAGTGTTGTGCCAGAGATGTGGAAGATGGCTAATGTGGTTCTAAAATTCAAATCAGGGGATAATTCCACTCCTTCAAATTACCGTCCAATAAGCCTGACATCTTAGTGGGCAAGTTATTAGAATCAATTATAGCTGACATTATCAGAAGTCACCTTGAAGAGCATAACTTGATAAATGAATCTCAGCATGGATTCCGAGAGGTCGTTCCTGCCTGAAAAAACTTACTGACGTTCTTAAATAGAACATTTGAGGCAGTTTGACAGTGATAAGGAATATGATATTGTTTTTTTGGTTTTTAGTAAAGCTTTCGTAGAGTACTCACAAGAGACTCTTAAGAAAAGTGGAAAGCTCATGGTATAGGAGGTAAAGTTCTAGCATGGATTGAGGCATGCTTACCAATAGAAGCAGAGAGTTACCATTAATGGGTGAAATCTGAATGGGGATTAGTCACTAGTGGCGTTCCACAAGGATCAGTTTTAGGCCCTCTCTTGTTCATAATTTACATTAATGACCTTGATGGGAAAGGGGTTACTAGTGACATGAGTAAGTTTGCTGATGATACAAAGATAGGCCGTATAATTCACTCTGAGGAGGGTATCAATGAACTCCAGGACGATTGAACAAATTAATGTCTTGGTCTGAGAAATGCCAGAGAAGTTTAATGTGGATAAGTGTAAGGTACTTGCCCTTGGTAATGAAAATAACCCTCGAAACTATAATCTAGGTGAAGTAGAGCTTGGTCATACAGAATTTTGAAAAAGACTTGGGAGTCATGGTAAAGCAGAAATCTAAGCCCAAAACAGCAGTGCCTCAGTGTGCGCACAAGGCCAACAGATTACTTGGATTTATCTCAAGAAGTATAAGTAACAGATTTCCAAAAGTTATTTTACAGCTCTATACATCACTAGTGAGGCCTCATTTAGATTATGTGCTCAGTTTTGGTCCCCTTACTACAGGATGGACATAGACTCATTAGAGAACATACAGAGAAGAATGACTCCAATGATTACGTGTAAGGAACCTCCCGTATGAAGATAGACTTAAAGCATTAAATCCCACTCTCTGGAAGGCGTAGAATGAGGGAATATCTTGAAGTGTATAAGTGGATGACGGGCCATAAACAAGGGAGACTTAATAAAGTACTGAGGGTGTCGAACAGTTAAAACAGAATAATGGATTTAAGGTTTGGATAAAATTAGATTTAGAAAAGGACATAGGTAAGTACTGGATTTTCTAACGAGAGTTTTAGATGCGTGGAAACAGTCTTCCTAGTGGGGTGACAGAGGCTATGACCTTTGGAACATTTAAAGACGAGACTGGGACAAAGTATATGAGTGGGAGGGGCTGGGTTTGATGGTGTTGGGGGTGCGGGAGATATTTTCCTTTCTTGGGTTGCTTTAGGTAAGATCCGTTTTGATAAGGACCCGCCTCGTATGGCCAGTAGGCCTATCTGCATTGTTTCCTACAGTCTTATGTTTCCTTATGTTCTTATTAACAGTTTAATAAAATCAAAATTCGTAAATTTAAAAAGTCGTGTGGCGAAGAGTGTATTAAAATATTTCTTAACAAATTATTGTAGAAGATTCCTCGAATGCAGATCTTTAATTAGGTAGAATATATTATAACCTTAAATTTTATATACATATGTACATATCAAACTAAATACTTGAAGATGTAAGCAACGAATGTGTTCCAGTTCCTGGAACTAGACAATATGTAAATACTACTCCGAAGACACATATGCAACGTTAGGTATCTTTTAATTCGAAACGTTTCGCCTAAAAAAAAAACACAGTAGGCTTCAATCAGTCGAGTACAGTAAAAGTTGATAGAAGCAGAAGATACTGAAGACGATGTAATCAGTCCATCACCCTTAAAGTTTTGAGGTGGTCATCCCTCAGTACATTATTCTAACCCTACCAATTTTAGATCTAAAACTGTCTTAATATTATCATGGTAGTTTACTACCTCCTAGAAACTTAAATAATTATTATTATTTTACAGTTGCTAACTGTGTGTTAAGGCTCGAAAAGCTATATAAACTATGAAACGTTTTCGGGAATAGGTTTCCCAATAAAGAAGCATAGAAAACAGCACGTAACTTGTTTATGCTATCGAAAAGTGACATGAAAACACCCTATAAAGAAAAGACGTGTTTCATTGATAGTTGTTGTTGTTGTAAATTTATTGAAAAGAAAACACGAGAGTATAATACTATCACATTCACACAGAGAATTAAGCCTTCCTAAAATGTAACAAGTTGATCGAGCGTCCTGCAACTTTCATGTTTATATCAATTTGTAATTTAATTATAGAGAGATTACGAAAAATTGTGCAAGAAAGAAATGATGGGGCAGATTGCATTGTACCCTACATTTAGAAAGTTTTGATAGGGTCCCCATGAAAAAAATTTATTTGGAAACAAAGAAATTGATGGAGTTAAAGATAAAAATCACAATGGATGATAAACTTTTAGGAGGGTGCTAGCGAAAAATTTTTTGATAATTCTTGGTCCAAAATCAATTATATTTTTACAGTGATTAAGCAGCAGTGTAACCAACACACTGTAGTGACTTTTTCGCCTTAAAAGACAGAAAAAAATAAATAGAGCTCTATTCTATAGGGCATAAAACACTCCTTTTTTTCTACAATATTGTAAGATGTATATTGATCAAGTTGGCATAGATGAAAGATAGTGATAGATAATCCATGGTACTCAACCCCTGTTTGAAACAAAATGTCTATCAGATTGCATAATAAAAAATGTTGAATATTATTTTTTAAGATTTTTTATTTTTTTTTTTTTGAGGGGGAGAGAAAGATAAAATCAACTAAAAAACAAAGCGGTAAAAAATATCGCAAATCGCCTTTACGATTCTAGAAGAACCATTATTACTCAATAATATGTGCCTAAAAACGTTACACTCCTATAAACACTTTTATTCTAATGGAAAATATTGCCAATATCCTTATTCCGAGTATACATATTATGTTTTCCTGTAAAAACTCTACGGTCCTGGCGCGCCACGATTTCAGAAAGTTGCTCAGCCTCAGTACATGTTGACTAGCCCTCAGTGACAGAGTTCTATTTTTCCTGAATTTGAATGGAGTCCCAGAGAAGATACAATGTAGTGTATTTAAATGAAACAATCCTAAAAAAATCGGTAATTTTTAAGGGATAAAAAAACCGAATTGCCATCCATGGGCTTTTTGATGACAGCATGAACAAAAAAGAAATACATTTTTGGAAACCCAGCTAGAAATATCATAGAAACAAGCTAATTACATCAACGTGCTGGTCAGAAATTATGTACTATTTATTCGACAGGAAACACTTTTTCCATAATTTTTCTTTTTTATCACTCCTAAAAAAATCTCACCTCTTTAAGAGGAAAATGCATACAGTTATAAAAGGAAAAATGACTATAGATACAAATATAAATAAATGATTTACCAGAAGGAATAAAAAATGAACAAATATGTTTCCAGAGGCTACAAACATGTAAGATTAATGATGACAAATTCAATGTAAATCTTTACACAGGATCTAGATACTTTGAACACGTGGAATTTGATATTGATAAAATTCATGTATAGAAATGGCAGAAGTGGAAAGGACGCACCAGAAGATATAGCCTGAAAGGCTAAATGCAGAAAGTAAGAGGATAGAGAAAGGAATTGGGGAGTTAATATCCGTGTTGCATTATTCCACACTGTCAAAACTATGCAAGGTTTTCAAATATATGGAGAGCCAAAATTTGAAGTTGAACATAATTTAGTATTAGACCAAAATTGTAATATTTTCCCAGCGAATGTCTGTTTCATCACACCTTAGAAATACACAAATAAGTTAAAAAAAAACGAGTTTAAAGAAGGATAACATAATGGCTGTCAAATTGATCAGTAAGAAGTTTAAAAAAAAAAAATGGGTGGTTCTATGAGAACGAATTAAAACATTAAAGTTTCCAAATGTTGAATTGATAAGAGTATCGAGAGGAAAAATGTACCATTTAACCTTGTAACTGCAACAGATGACCGCTGGCAAATTGTGGCAAAAAGCGGAAAGCAAAATTTTTCCTGTGAAAATTATATATAATATATAATATGGTATATATGGAACTGAATATTGAGGGAAACGAACGAGCATAAGCATCTGCTCCTGCAGTTTTCAAGCACACAGTGACACACTATATATCGTGATGCTTTGGCACCACAGCTTAAAGCGTTGTCCGAACTTTTCGTGTCACTAGGGACGGTGCAGAGCGATTCGGCAGTAATAGCGCGTGACAACGTTTCAAAAGTCATCACACAAACGTAAGACGAGGTAACCAAGGGCAGTGGAATGAGGTGACGTCAAGAGTTTCTTTTTCGAATGTAGCAGTAGTGGTGTGGCGTCAGACTGGCGGGGATTGGGTGTTGTGCTGAGTAACTGCTTTATACAATTAACATGTGACAAGAGTAATATCAAATATTTATGAAATAATTGGAATAACATGCAGAAGTGAAAGTTTAAATATTACGCTTTCACAGTTTTGATGAAGAAGTGGATAATCAGTGTAGCGTCATCTACAATGGAATGCCGATCATAATTTTAGTTCTGAAGGAATGACTGTAGGAATCAAAGCTATCTGAAATGTACTTCCCCCCAGGCGTATTATGCTCACTTAATGTAGTGCAATATGGTTAGCTGTCATCTTTTTATAGTGTGTGTGCCTTTAGCTGCCTGTGAGTGATCACTCTATCATTCCTTTGTGAACGAGGTAACAGGTTAGGCTGTTAGGTAAGACACATATGCAACAGTTAGGTACCTTTATTATGAAACGTTTCGCCTACACAGTAGGCATATGTGTCTACTGTGTAGGCATATGTGTCTTACCTAACAACTTGTCGGTATTTTATACCATTTTAAGGTTAGGCTGACTGGCTGCGACCCCGACAATAGAGTAACTGTTAGGTGAATGTTTTTCTTGCTACAAAGGCAGTGTGTAAATGTATCCATAGGTGTTTCACAACTCCAAAAGCATACGAGACAGTACACAACAGTGTGAAAAACAATCATAGACATAAATGCAATCACAGACACAAAGGAAGATTCATAGCAGAAGTAGCACACACGCTTCTACTGTATGTACTCAGATCCGCAGACAGCACTCATCTACACACACACATACACCACACAACACACACACACACACACACACACACCCGACACAACACACACACACAACACACACACCCACACACCACACATACACAAGAAGGAAAGAATCCCAAATCATATAAAAGCTGGGGGAAAAATGTAAAAACCCTTCCGAATGAAGTTATGAGGGAGAGCAACTTGGGTACAGCATTTCCCCCGAATACACATCAACCCACAATAACCGATGCAGAAACGCGAGCTGTAAATTTAAAGGATGTGTTCAAGTTTCAACAAGCAAGCATTAAAGGACCTTACACACGCTATTTGCCAAAGCGAACTTGGAGTATTGTGTAGTACAAAACCAGACTGTTAAAGCATGTAAGCGGGAAAAGTCAAAGGTTTTGCAGAAAGCTAGTCCCAGAAGTGTGGGGTATGAACTACGAGGACAGGTTTGAAGATAAACTTGAGAACACTAGAGAAACAAAGGAGAAAATATGATTTCGTGTAAGAGGAAGACAGTGAGGGAGAGTCAGTTTGAGAGCAGATTCCCAGGTATCACAAGGTCAAAACGGAAGTTAAGAAAATAGTAACAAGGTATCGGGAAAATTTTTCTTTAAACCTTAGAGGTAGGAATAGACGACTTAGACAGGAAAGTGGTAAAAAGAAAATCGAATTACGACCTTAAAGTATGAAAGAGTAACGTAGCCAGGAGCGCGTTGAACCATTAGCGGTTTGCAGTAGGGATTGGACAGAGAAAAAATCCCACTGTAACCAAAAATTTAGGTGAGGACAATTAGGTGAGTAAGCACACACAACACAAACACACAAACACACACATCACACACACACACACACACACACACACACACACACACACCAACACACACAACACACACACGGCTCCCTGCAGACCCCCCAACTCACAAACCCCCCAAATACAGAGTTGAGAGGATTGAAGGTATGATACACCAACGCTGATGGTATAATGAATAAGGGGGACCAAAGACTACAAACCTCACTCAAGGAAAAGGATCTTGGTGTTTATTATATACCGATCACATCTCCTAAGGCGCACACCAAGCAAATAACTGCTGCAGCATATGAGCGACTAGAGAATTAAGACAGCATTCCTAGATCTCATAAGGAGTCTTCCTGACCCTCTATGCCGCATAATCAGGCCTATATTGGACAAATGCAGCTCAGTTTGGAACTCTCACTTGACAAACATGTCGGGAAACTAAGAAATGGAAGGTTCGCAACGAAACTAGTCGCGGAGTTAAGGGTGTGTCTTACGAGGAGAGGTTAAGAAACCGACCTGACGACACGGAGGACAGAGGGACAGGGAAGGACGATAACGAAGTATAAAATTCTGAGAGGAATCGACAAGGTGGACAGACAGGATGTTCCAGAGATAGGATACAGGAACAAGAGTCACATTTGGGAAGTTGAAGGGCTCAGATGAGTCACAGGATGTTAGGAAGTATTTCTTCAGCCATAAGTTTTGCCAGGAAGTGGAATAGTCTAGAAGTGAGTAATGGTGAGAGGAACCAATGCATAGCTTTAAGAAAGGTATGATAAGCTCGTGGAGCAGGAAGTAGAACATAGTAGCGATCATGAGAGGCGAGGCCAGGAACTAGAATCTATCCCTGAAACCCACAATTAGTTGAGTACAATTAGGCGAGTATAACACACACACAAAACACAACAACACACACACCACACACACACACACACACACACACCACACACACACACACCACAACACACACAACACACACAACACACACACACACACACACATACTTCCCAATTGGCTAATGGGAAAAATGGAGTCATGGTCATGATATTTAAAGTCAGAAAAATATGAATGTATAAATAAGGAAAATTTGTCAGAATCTGCAACACAAAAAAAAAAAAAAAAGACGCCACAGTTATACATAGAAATAAATAGATCCTAAAGGATACGCGAAAAAAAAATCGTTAATGTAGTGATTAATGATTTCTGTGGTATTATTTATATCAATATTAATACAAGTATACCTAGGAAGTAGGTTGGTAAACAGGAACCGCCCAGAGAAGACTACCGTCCTGCGAGAGTAATATGGAATAAAAGTGTTTTGAATGATGTAGGATTGCGGGTGTGTTTTGTGTCTCATAAACATGAATGATTTCAGGTACGTCTTGATACTTTTACTTTCACTTAGGTTATAAAACTCATGCATAACATGGACCAAACTCACACACACACACACACACACACACACACACACACACAGGATCCTCCAAGAGAAACCACGGTTGAAAAGTTCGGAAGAGTACAAGAAGGTGTCCTAGACAGAGACAGAACACAAACAGAGAGAAAGCAGCTGAGGGAGAGGAAAAAAAAGTAAAAGGGAGCTAGAAAGGAGACAAGAATGGAACCAGCAGAGGTCAGTCAGAGCAGAACAGAGCAGCAAGGGCAAGCACACACACAACTATCCTCAGAACCCACAACCTATCACACCATCCCAACACACAATACAATCCATATCCCACAGCTTCCACCCAACCCCCAACCATAGAATCCCACAGAAATGCTACCAGGTCTCCCACACTCACAGGCCCCCCAAACCACAGTGTTGGAAAGGAAACTGAAGGTATGGAACACAAACGCTGATGGAATAACAAACAAGTGGGAGGAGTGGCACGAACGAGTCAAAGAGGCATCACCAGACATCATAGCGATCACAGAAACCAAGCTTACAGGTATGATAACAGATGCCATCTTTCCAGCGGGGTACCAGATCCTGAGAAAAGACAGAAGGAACAGGGGGTGGAGGAGTGGCATTGCTGATCAACACCGATGGAATTTTGATGAGCTGGAGAGAGGAGACAGCGGAGAAGAAAGTGATTACATAGCGGAACGCTTCACTCTGGTGGTCCCAAGGTGATAATTGCAGTAAAGATAACCCACCACAGAACAGCAGGAGGCCAAGGCAAGAGTATGATGAGAGCAATTTGACGATGGTTGACACACTGGCTGCAGTGGCCAGAAGAGCTCATGCATGCAGGGCAAAGCTCCTGATCATGGGCGACTTTAACCACAAGGAGATCGAATGGGAGAACTTGGAGCCACATGGGGCCAAGATACATGGAGGGCTAAGATGATGGAGGTGGTACTGGAAAACTTCATGTACCAACACGTAAGGGACACTACAAGAGAGAGAGGAGAGGATGAACCAGCAAGACTGGACTTAGTATTCACCCTTTAGTAGTGCAGATATTGAGGACATCACATATGAAAGACCCCTTGGGCCAGCGATCATGTGGTTTTGAGCTTCGAATACACAGTAGAGCTACAAGTGGAGGGGGAAGCAGGAAGGCAAGGACAAATGAAACCAAACTACAGGAAAGGGGACTACACAGGAATGAGGAACTTCCTGAATGAGGTTCAGTGGACAGAGAACTGGCAGGGAAGCCAGTTAATGAGATGATGGAAATATGTAGCAACAATGTGCAAGGAGGCTGAGGGGAGGTTTGTACCCAAGGGTAACAGGAATAATGAAAAAGCCAGGATGAGCCCATGGTTCACCAAAGATGCAAGGAGGCAAAAACCAATTGTGCTAGGGAATGGAAGAAATATAGAAGGCAAAGGGACCCAGGAATAAGGAGAGCAGTCGTAGAGCCAGAAACGAATATGCACAGATAAGAAGGGAGGCCCAACGTCAATATGAAAACGACATAGCAGCAAAAGCCAAATCTGACCCGAAGCTGTTATACAGCCACATCAGGAAGAAAACAACCGTTAAGGACCAGGTAATCAGGCTAAGGAAGGAAGGAGGAGAGACAACAAGAAATGACCGTGAAGTATGTGAGGAACTCAACAAGAGATTCAAAGAAGTGTTCACAGAGGAGACAGAAGGGCTCCAGAAAGACGGAGAGGTGGGGTACACCACCATGTGCTGGACATAGTACACACAACCGAGGAAGAAGTGAAGAGGCTTCTGAGTGAGCTAGATACCTCAAAGGCAATGGGGCCAGATAAATCTCTCCATGGGTCCTGAGAGAGGGAGCAGAGGCGCTATGTGTACCCCTAACAACAATATTCAATACATCTATTGAAACAGGGAGATTGCCTGAGGCATGGAAGAAAGCAAATGTGGTCCCAATCTTTAAAAAAGGAGAAAAAAATGAAGCATTAAACTACAGACCAGTGTCAGGGACATTTTAAAAGCTTTCCCAAAATCAGGAAAAGATTGTCAGGGGGAAAAAAAGGGGTGGAACACCCCAAAAAGGGAAAAATTCATCCCAGCAACAACATGGTTTCAAAAAACGGGAAAATTTCCCTGTGTCAAAAACCCTTAGGGGTTTTCTTGACATGGTAACAGCAGTAAGACAAGAGAAGAGGGGGGGGGTGGATTGCATTTTTTTGGACTCCCAAAAAGGCTTTGCACAGTACACACAGAGTTTAGTGAAAAAAAACTGGAGGACCAAGCAGGGAAAAGGGGGAAAGGCACTGAAATGGATCGGGGAAATTTCTTTCGGAAGACAGCAGCGATAAGGAAAAGTGGTGGGGTAAAGAGTGGGAACCGGGTACCAGGGGGGGCCCCACAGGGGCAGTCCTAGGCCATGCTTTTTTCGGGTATTTGTGAACGACAAACGGAAGGAATAAACTCCGGGTGTCCCTTTTTTGCAGATGACGTAATTTTGATGAGAAGATTTTTCAGTCGAAAAAAAACCCCGGGAAAGGAACTAAAAAGGGGGATCTGGATGGGCTGCAGACCCGGGTCCCCAACTGGCTCCTGGAGTTCAACCCCAAACCAAGTGCAAAGTCATGGGGTTTGGGGGAAAGGGGCAAAGAAGACCGGCGGGGAA
>NW_026468226.1:0-12591 GCF_026875155.1 Cherax quadricarinatus | reverse complement strand
CTACAACAAGTACCATATGTACAACCCCCACGACAAGTCCAGATGTACAACCCCTTAAACAATACAGATGTAAAACTCACTAGCACAAGTACCATGATGTACAATCACTAAAAGTACTATGATGTACAACTCACTAGCACAAGTACATGGATGTACAACTCACTAGCACAAGTACCATGATGTACAACTCACTAGCACAAGTACCATGATGTACAACTCTCTAGCACAAGTACCATGATGTACAACTCACTAGCACAAGTACTATGATGTACAACTCACTAGCACAAGTACCATGATGTACAACTCACTAGCACAAGTACCACGATGTACAACTCACTAGCACAAGTACCATGATGTACAACTCACTAGCACAAGTACCATCTCGAGTACAGTAGTATTGTGCTGAAGGCACATATCACATTTATACGTCTTAAGTACCGTCTGGTACATTAACATTTAATAAGATATTACAAATATGTACAAGTAAGTTTGTGTGTATGTGAGTAAGTGCTCTAAGTAGTTCGCTATGTCTCACGACTCGACTAGACTTAAACCAGTGACTGACAAAGTCCTCACATCGACTAACTTCTTGACCACCTGGCAATCACAGCAGCTTGCTTGAACAGTAAAACGACTGTTAAGCCGAGCAACAATATAACAAGCAACTGCGACACAGAATCAGGAACAGCGAGATAATATAACGACACTAAGTAGGGACCATCTGCAGATCCTCCACAAAAGTCACAAAACTCCCATACTACTGAATCTAAGTTCAGCATAAGAAAATCCCCGAATCTGACAGTACACAGATACCAGTACAAATTAGGTCAGAAGCTACAGCTCAGGACCTGAGTTGCTCAGAGTGTCTATGCGACACACAACCTCAGTACGTTTAAAATCACCAAGTCTAGACAATGTTCTGTGAACAGTTCTACAGAACCAACAACAAGAAAGCGACAGAGACGATCTTCCAACAAGGGCCAATAAGGGAGAGTTAGGCACATCTTGTCAGGAATACGTCCAACCACCAAGAGAGTCTAGCCCAAAAACACCGAGAAGCCGGCAGAGTAACGAGCTACGAGCGATAATTACTGTAGTTAGACAATATGAGCACATAATATATGAATGTTACATCCTACCTAACAAAAGTAACTAAGTCAAATAATAATATAAAGCAATATATTTACGATTTAGCTATTATCGCAAATATAAGCAATATAAAATTATATGAAAAGGTAATATACATTATATGCATTGTGACCCATTCAGGGGTTGCAACACCCCACCAACACAACAAACGTTCGCACTAGGAGTTGCGTTAATGTCTTTCACATTATTTCTGATTACTCATGTCACTTTAATAATACAATTTAATATAAAAATAAATCTGAGTCACTCTTGTGCCAAGCACTTCTATAATTTCAGTGTCTATATCACTAAGATATGCCCCTGGTACTAGGGCAGTACACAGTATCGTATCTCTGCATACTCGTGGTTATGTACATCAGTGTAGAGACAGGATAGCGTAGACAAGCATAACACGTTGAGGCTCGATCATAGTAGCGGAGACTGCATATGAACAATAGTCTTGTGCGATGGACAGGAGAAGGCATTCCACTCTTGAATAGTGGTAGTGGAATGCGAGGGTATCAGACAGCTTAAGGTGTGTAGTAAGGGGGGGTCTGCGGCAGGACAGTGTTTCGCCAGTCAGTAACATCGCCCACACAACACTACACACTCAACCCTCAGCTTCTGTCTCGAACTGTCTCCTCCTCACACACTCATATCACTACTACTGTGAATATATAAATAGATTAAATAGATTAATTAGACATACATGAGTATACTAAGTAACATGGCGGAGAGATTACATACTATACTGAATTTGACTTAGAAAGTTAATTAATTATAATGTAACAATGATAATATTAAGGAACGTGACAGAGGTCAGCAATTACTTTACCATGACCATTATTGTTATCTACTAATAAGAGTTAAGGTGGATACTGAGTGCCCACCTCAAGATCCTAGCATTTTATTCTTCATATTGTTATCTATATGGTGAGTGGGAATGTGGTCTGAGAAAACGTTAATTTTAACTGGGGATTGTGCCCAACTACGCACGTCAAAATGTCAAGGACACCCAAGCGCTCGAGCCCTTTCTCAATAGTGGCATAATTTTTCTGGTGTCGTTTTACGCTTAGATGAATCGTAGCATATTAAGGGATGGGAGAATGTCAGTGGATGTTGACTGTGGAGCAGCACAGGCCCACTGCTTAACCACTCGCTCTATATGTACAAAAGAAAGGAAGATTGAATTAAAGACTCCTCAACACTGGAGCAGAGGAAAACAGAAACTTCAACCTGTCAACAAGTCTGAACCATTCTCTAGTCCTGATGAACTGGAACTTTGCTACTAGTGAACACAGTGAGAGTGTAGGTGGAGGCTGTGTGGGGGGTGCTGGCTTGCATGTCACTCGACACACGTGGCAACGCCATCGCACATGATCATGCTACTGTTTTCTTATTGTAGGCCAAGTAAAATGTTTTGCCAGTTTACCGAGTTGTCCTTCCTGCACACCCTACTGTCCCTCATATTGGACTATTGTGAGCAAAATCAATGGCTTGTTCACGGAAATGTAGCTGTACACTTCGAGATGCTGACGTTCGTGGAAACACTACTCAGCTGACATCTTACATGTTGTTTTTCTCATCAGTACACCCATTACTATAATGTAACTATTTATCGAGATCCTTTGCTTCACTCTCAGTAACCTGACTAAATCTCTCAGCTCTTTCCAGTGATTGATAAAACAAACTGATCCTTGATTAAATCATCATGAGTTAGAAATTTAATGACAGGGGCGTCAGTGTTAATTACCCTGGCGCAGAGCGTCACTGAAAACAACCAAATTTCAGCCCAAATCATTGTCATCCCCCTAACTCACACAGGAGGACAAGGATGGTTGTGAATCTTTGACATAAGCTCTAGTTAATTGCGCGGCGAGGAAATAAATAGGCGTCTCGCTACATGCGCCAATGGCATAATTATCATCAGTGGTATTATCTAATTCACATCGTGGTTCTATACATATACCAGCATGATGGATATCGCGTTCCCTATCAACAAGTCCACTGACCTGATGGATACACCACTGGTTATACCCACTGATAATTTAACTGTTAATAGATTGTTTCATGTAAAACTTTCGTGCAGAGGCACTTTTATTAACAGCCCACCATTGGCTTCTAACAAATACATCTATCTTGGTATAGGTATTATCAGTTATGGGCCAGTACATCTTCTCTTAATAACGGTGAGATAAACTGCAATGTCTCTTGAAAGTCATTATCTCAAGTCAGATGTGATTCTCAAACTCCTATCTTACATCTCGATAAGTAAGGACTATCGCGAACGAATCTTTTGTCTATACATTTTCTGACGCTCGTCATCTATCCTGAGTAATATTAAATAAAACAGTTGGGATCAGAGTTATTACTAGGATTTTGGTGCCTTGTGTAGCAAGGAGCGATACGACTTGTGTGGGGGGCCGCCATCCCACGACCGTCTATCGTATCTCTTTCTAACTTACAGCGATACTCTCTACCCATGTCCTTTTCTGTTACAATAGGTAATTATTTTCTTTTCTCGTATTAGATTTCTGTACTAACCACAGTAGACAGATTCAGGATGTTGAGTTTTCTGGTAAAAGGACGAGAAGTTACAGTAGCGGCTACATCACGCGCACGCGCCATCGGAGCCAGCTGATTTAGGTTGCCAATTCTAGGGACAATCTTTAGTGTACCTTGTTTCCTCTGTGTTTTAGTCCGTACATGTTCTGTGAGAAATCGTAATGTCTGCTAATGCTGCCGTTTCCAGGATTACTGAGGGCCTATGGATCGATCAGATATTTTGTATATCAGCAGACCTTACAGTTGTTACACTCTTCGTTTGTAACAACTGCATCCAGAACTGTCGTGTTATTGCATTAGCAGACTACCCATCTCTCAAATGCAACTTTTTCTCACGAGCCAACTCTACACAAGTTTGATCTTCGTCGTTGTCTCTTCCGCTCCGAAAATTGCTCACGTTGATCCAACTTAAGCTATACAAGTTATAGACTCTAGAATAGTCTAGTTTGACAGGCTTTTCATAACTAATCGATTTTTGCTAATGCGTAAAGCGCCGTCATCGTTGAGCTCTCTGTTCATAGCTGTGCGAACAAGGTAGCAAATGCTTACGTGGCCCGTTATAGCCACCTGCCTGGTTCTCAAACACATCTAAAATAGGAGGTCTACATCACTCTCAAAAAACAATTAGGAAACACTGAAGGCAGCTTTCTGCACAATTAAATGTGTCCTGAGATGTCTAAAGTTATTAATCAAACTTTGTCAGTATCTATCAGTCGTTGTCTTCCCAGACGAACATTGTCTCTCTGGAAATCTTCTTTGATCATTTCCTCTGTGCCTCTATGTGTGTAGTTCTGCAAACATAATGAGGCGTTTCTCCAACTCCTTTCAAAAACCTGTTCCTGAGAGCTTGACCAGTGGGTAATGGAGGGAGTAAGGAATCTAACGATGAGTCTGGACGGTCCTTAGGTAGGGAAACATTGTCGCTATCCCTAGAGTGCTCTAGATAGGGTCTAGGATAAGTAGACTACAGGTGAAGCTACACAGTACTAGTATGAGCTGAGTTCATACTACCAGCTACACTCTACTATTGTTTTAGTAAGGCGGGAAGGCGTGAGCATGAACAGGAATTTCACTAGGTCAGACACTGCTGCCATTGTTGCTTTCTACGTCATCAATTGAGTCTACTTTCTAATTGTGACCTAGGTGTCTGATCGGAATCATAATCAGACATCTCTGTATGAGCAGGAAAATTATTATCTCTTAATTCAAAGCTTCTGGAACAGTTTCTGCGGGGTATACTAGCACACCAGTAATGTTGGCTACTAGCCACAAGTCTGAAGTTTTTAATGTACTTAACTAAGACCAAAGTCAGAGTATCAAATAACTGTTTCTTTGACATACTCATGATTTAAGTACACTACGATAGAGAGAGTTTATGGGACAACTATAATCCCTAATAGGAATTTTAGTGTTAAGTTTGTCTTAGTGCTAGAGGTCTAACAGTTTTCCATCTCCTTGGATCAAGAGCACTCACGTCAAGCACATACATCATCTAGTATGTTGTACAAGACAAAACTCAGTTTCAGATTACGAAAGTACTCAAGTGTTTGACCAGATAGAATTTCTAAGTTTTGCAATGTTCTGTGAACCAGTTTACAAACCAAACAAAAGAAAGCGAAGAGTCGCGATCTTTCAACAAGGGGCTAATAAGGCGAGTTAGGCACATTTTTCAGGATAGTCCAACCATCAAGAGAGTCTCGCCAGAACTGATCACTCAGGCGCGGTGTGAACACCCCTCGATCAAGTGATAGCTCGTGGTCTGTTGCTGCCCAGCAACACCGAGAAGCCAGCCAGAGTAACGAGCCGAGCGATTAATTACTGTAGTTAGACAATTCAAGACTTGATCTATGAGCACATAATAATATATATGAATGTTACATTCCTACCTACAATATAACTAAGCCAAAATAATTATAAAGCAATATATTTTCGATTTAGCTAATTCGCACTATAAGGCAATATACTATTATATGAAAAGGTAATACTCATTATATACATAGTGATCCCATTCAGGGGTTGCAAACACTCTCTTACTTAGCTTCTACATCTTTCATTGTATCCCATCTACCTTTTATTCCTCACTCTAGTACAACTAAAACGGTGACCTGATATACGTCTGTGGCCCTCGCATCCCCCAACCGTCTTTTATCTACAATCACATTGTGCAGCAAAATACTGTCATTACGCCCTATATCATATCTTGCCACCATTTATTTATCTTTTGTTTCAGAAAATATGTATTACTTATAACCAAACCCTTCTTTCAGCTGCAAAGTTTACATAGAGGCCCCCACTCCCCATTTTCATTTACACCTGTGGCAACCCCAAACTTAACTACCACACCTCTTTAAATGCTTCTACTTTAGCATTTAGGTCCCTACCACAATTCTCTTGCACTCTGTTCAAAAGTTCCTGCTCCTCGCTCGTACTATCTACCAAATTTATCCAATTCTCCAGGTGCATATCACTTATTAAGACCCACTTTTCGCATCCAACCATAGTAATAATTCAACATACTTTGAAATTACACATTTATATTCCCTCTACTCAGTCCATACATGGTCCTTCTACATTCTGCTACCCCTTCTTTCCAGACTGAATCCCTCCCCCCTTCAGGTATATTTCGCTTAGAGCCGGACATCCACTTCTTTTCATTCATAAACATTAGCAATCATCTCTTTCTTATCACCTCATTACATCCACTCACATTCAAAAATCCAGTTCTCTTCCTTTTTAGGAGTTTATACAGGCTGAAGGCGTTACTTACACCCTTGCTCCCGGCATTTTAGTCGCCTCCTAAAAAATACGTATGGCTGACGGAGGAATGATACTTTCAACTTCCCATGGACAATAGCTCGCGAAATAAAGATCAACACAGAACTTTAGAAAAAGAAAAACCTTTGATGTGTGTGTGTGTGTATAAATTAAATATATATTATATATTATTATATGTTATCATATATATATATATATATATTATTTTTTTTATATATATATATAATCATATATATACTATATATATAATTTCGTATATATATACTTTATATATATAATGTATACATCGCTCTTATCATATCTATATACTTTAGATAATAGATATACTATTTATATATTTTATATTATATATATATACGCATATATATATAGAGATCTTATGTGCTTGCCTGTGATAGTGTGAGTAGTGTAAGTAGAAGTAGCAAGGATGCTTGCCTGTTATCCTGCGTGTTAAAGAGAAGAAAAAAGGACCAGCAATCCTACCCATCTGTAAAACAGGTACAGGTTCCCATATCACACTTACTTGGCAGGACGAGTAGGACCTCCCCGGGGTGGTTGCTGTCTACCAACCTACTACCACATGACGGAAAGTACCCTCCCTGGGTGGTTGCTGTTTCCGACCTACTACTCGACTGATAATACCTCCCTAAAGGTTTTAAGATCCTAATGAATTCATAGTCATTTCAAATAAAGGCTACCTTCTTTCTTTCAGCTTATTTACTTGGTTCTCCTCTGTGTAGCGTCATTATTTTTGGTTCAGATTTTAGTTTTGTGGCTATGTCATTCTCGAATTGCCGTTCCAGCTTCTCTTATCAACAATCTTATCATTGCTTGGTTGTATTCTTGCCTTCCTATTATTGGCTCTCTTTGCTTTGAATGTCTTGTCATGTTCTTGCACGTATAATTGTTGCTTCTGCCTTTTGGGTGGTAACCACACGCCCATTTCTGCTCTTTCTCTGGTTCTTGTTCTTTTTGTGGAAGCAGGTCGTGTTACCAAGCTCTTTTATCCAGTTTTTCATGTACTCCTTTTTGGATTAGATCATATACTAGCTCATTCGTTGCTCGCTTTCTCCCCGCTTGCTCTCTTATAGGATTGGAAAAGAACACTTATCCCAACTTGTGGATGAGTATGGAGAGAGAGAGGAATTTCATTAAACCATGAGATAATAACAGAGCTTATACATCGAAGAGAACGGTTAAGGCGAGAGAAGGGAGCCTTTGAAGAATGAACATTTCAGACTCCTGAAGTCGATGGGTTACAGAAGCGAAGGACGGCAGTGTTCCTTCAGTCTTGTGTGTTTTATCTGAGGCACAGTTTGCAGGAGAGGACCATACAAGTAATTTGTCTCATTCGGCTACTTAGACAGTCAAGCTAAGATCTGGAGTGCTTTTATGTTATTTTTGTCTATTGTATTAATACTACGAGTACTACCACTATAGTACTAAACGTCTTTTCACTAATTGCTGCATATTCCATGCTATTTACATTATTTCGACGTGTCGGATCCTTTCTCTCTGACCACGCAACTCTTACTCTATCCTTCTTCCATCCCACTTGATCTCATGAAATACGATCTTTTCACATTAACTGTAAACTCTTTTCAATCTCTCTCTCTCCTAATGGTTTTGAGCTTGATTAATATTAGAGTGTTATGTGACTTTCTAATTTATTTCTATATTTTTTCTACATCCCACAAATATGGTATACTTCTTCGTCCCATCCTTTACTCTAGATCTTCTGTCTGTTATCTTCTTACCTCCTAACTGGCGAAAACCCTCACTCCTTTTCTTAGCTTTTTTTCTACTGCGATCCTCCTTCATTCTCAAGAATCCGACCTGTAAGAGTCTAAGTCTTGACGTTGATTCTCTCTTCACTAATGTTCCCTTTGATGATGATCTCAGTTTTCCCAGAGTGATGTCCACTGAAGGCAAACTTCATCTTCTTGTACTCACTTATATTTTCTCCATCTTATTCTCTTCTGCATGGATTTTTTCTCTCTTTCCAGGGATATTTCATTCTCAGTCTTATGGTGCTGGAATGGGACCTCTATTCCTTCACCACTTGCCTCTTCCAATCTTTCTTACATGTATTATTTTAAAACCATTCTACTCTCTACTTTTAGGGTATGTCCTCTCTGTCTGTGCTGTGCAGATGTCTTTGCTCAATGGCCACATAACTAAATCCTTTACGACTTTTTATCGATGCCTTTACAATCTTGCTCCTTCTATTAACTACAAAACCGAATGCGAATCTAACTCTGGTTCCTTGCCTTGATGGTCATGTCCTCCGCTCGGTGACAAGCTTTTCTCTCTACACTTGCCGCAAGCCTATGCCCAGTGGAATGAATATGCACTACTTTTTACTTATTTATGTTTCTCTCTGCTTGACCTAGGAATCTGTGTCCCCAAATTTTTCGTCTTGTTATCTTCAACTCTCCGCAGTCCTCCGGCGTGGCTATTTACCTTTTTATTTACTCTGCCTATTCTGTGCATAAGCGACCTTTTCTTCCCTCCTAAACCATCATCTCTGTGAATCTCCTAAGTCCTTTCCTTCCTTACATTTTTCAATCTTCAAATCTTAAACAACACCTTTCCGTCCTACAACACACATAAACTTGCGTTTTACCGATTTATAGTTACAGTAAATCTTCGTCATGCTTCTTCTCCTCCTGTCTGTGACACTCTTTCCTATTCCATTTTTGCTTATCTTGTCTCTCTCACAGTATTTGGTGAAACTGGCGGCCTTCTTTTTGACAGACAAAGAACACAAAAGAAGTAATCGCCTTGCCGATACCAATATTATTCTTTTCTTTTATATCAGAGATAACAGTCATTTTATTAACTGGTCCTTTAGTAAAACTATCTACCCTTCTTAAAGCCTTGAAGGACTCCATTTTGTACAATCAGCTCGTATACTTAAGCTTCTTATCACGAAACTTACTCTTCTTTTTTTCTGTAGATACCAGCCTTTTGAACTTTGTCTTTTCCCCTCCTTTTCTCTTGACCTGTCTTCCGTAATTTTATCTTCATTTTTTATAGCCTTCAACTTTCTTGCTGCCTTTACTTTCCAGCTAAGAAGTTGCCCTACTTCGTTCTTCACTGCCCCATAATCAGAAGGCTCCCTCGTAGATGCTTTGAGAGTCACAAACCCCACAGACCTGGTACTTGACTCAGGACTTCTTGGTTGCTAAATGTCAATCATGCTATGGGTACCACCACCCACAGTCCCCAATCATGCGACTGATCCGGAAACTTTCTTGTGGGACAAGTTGTCTTAGAGGTCTATCTGGAGGTTGTTCCGGGGATCACGGCCCCCACGACCTGGCCCTCGACCAGGTCTCTCAATGGATCATGATCTGATCAGCTAAGTTATTACTGCTGGGAGCAAGAGATCTAATGTACAAATCACAACCCGAAAAATCGAGGTTTAACTTTAGATATCAATCCAGTTCCCTCTTGAAGACAATTAGAGGTCTGTTAGTAATCCCCCTTATGTACGAAGAGAGGATGTATGACAGACCTGGGTGTTGGACACTTACTCTGATGTTTCTTGGTCTATTCATGGCACCTACGCTTTTCACTGAGGGTATGTTGCCCCCTCTGCCGAGTCTTTTGCTTTTGAATATAATGATTTCTGTGTGTAGATTTGGAACCAGTCCCTCTAGGATTTTCCAGGTAGAGATTATCATGTATCTTTCTCGCCTGCATTCTGAGGAGAATAGGTCAAGGGACTTCAAATGTTCCTAGTAATTAAAGTGCCTGACTGAACAAATATGTGCAATGAAGGGTTTCTGCGTATTTTCTAGTTCCAGCTTAGAGGAGCATCATGGGCGGGCCATTACCTTTGTTTGCCGTTCTCGTTATACATTTTATCATTTTCCTCGCAAATATGATAATGATAATGACGTAATCCTTGAAGGTGAGATCCTCTGATATTATCACTCCCAAGTACTCCACATTAGTTTTTCGCTCTATTGTGATTAGAATTTGTTTTATACTTCGTTGTAGCTAGTATTTCCTCAAATTTTCCATAATATAGTTTAAGCATTATCTATCCTGCTCTAACTTGTGTCCAGTCTTGGAAACAGTCAAGGAGGGATACCTCAGTCACTGTCTAGTATGGTGTCGTATATCACATAATGTACAACTCATAACGTTCCTGAAAAAGAAATTGCTATAATGTTAATTCACTGAAAGAACTCAGCTATACCATAAATGGACTCTAGAGCAGCGATGGACTCTAGAGCAGCGATGGACTCTAGAGCAGCGATGGACTCTAGAGCAGCGATGGACTCTAGAGTCAGCGCATGGAGACTCTAGAGCAGCGATGGACTCTAGAGCAGCGATGGACTCTAGAGCAGCGATGGACTCTAGAGCAGCGATGGACTCTAGAGCAGCGATGGACTCTAGAGCAGCGATGGACTCTAGAGCAGCGATGGGGACTTAGACGCAGAGATGGACTCTAGTGCCAGCTATGGACTCTAGAGCAGCGATGGACTCTAGAGCAGCGATGGACTCTAGGAGCGCGAGCGGACTCTAGAGCAGCGATGGATCTAGAGCAGCGATGGACTCTAGAGCAGCGATGGGACTCTAGAGCAGCGATGGACTCTAGAGCACCAAAACGATGGGACTCTAGAGCAGCGATGGGCTCTAGGGCAGCGATGGACCTAGAGCAGCGATGGACTCTAGAGCAGCGATGGACTCTAGAGCAGCGATGGTACTCTAGAGCAGCGAGGATCTAGAGCCGCGATGGACTTGGAGCAAAACGATGGACTCTAGAGCAGCGATGGACTCTCGAGCAGCGATGCGACTCTAGGAGCAGCGAGGATCTAGAGCAGCGATGGACTCTAGAGCTGCGATGGTCTCTAGAGCACATGCGATGGACTCTAGAGCAGCGATGGACTCTAGAGCAGCGATGTACTCTAGAGCAGCGATGGACTCTAGAGCAGCGATGGACTCTAGAGCAGCGATGTACTCTAGAGCAGCGATGGACTCTAGAGCAGCGATGTACTCTAGAGCAGCGATGGACTCTAGAGCAGCGATGGCTCTAGAGCAGCGATGGACTCTAGAGCAGCGATGGACTCTAGAGCAGCGATGGACTCTAGAGCAGCGATGGACTCTAGAGCAGCGATGGACTCTAGAGCAGCGATGGACTCTAGAAGCAGCGATGGACTCTAGAGCAGCGATGGACTCTAGAGCAGCGATGGACTCTAGAGCAGCGATGGACTCTAGAGCAGCGATGGACTCTAGAGCAGCGATGGACTCTAGAGCAGCGATGGACTCTAGAGCAGCGATGGACTCTAGAGCAGCGAGGGACTCTAGAGCAGCGATGAACTCTAGAGCAGCGATGGACTCTAGAGCAGCGATGGACTCTAGAGCAGCGATGGACTCTAGAGCAGCGATGGACTCTAGAGCAGCGATGGATTCTAGAGCAGCGATGGACTCTAGAGCAGCGATGGACTCTAGAGCAGCGATGGACTCTAGAGCAGCGATGGACTCTAGAGCAGCGATGGACTCTAGAGCAGCGATGGACTCTAGAGCAGCGATGACTTATACCATCTGATTACATCTGGAGAGCAGTTTCCATTATAATTGTTTTATTATTGTCTTATAATTTATGTGTTACTTATTTACAACCTAAATATAGGCAACAAAGATTTTCTTACTCATTTAGGCATAGTATAACAACATTGTGCTTATTGTTCTACAATGATTTTGTCGAAGGAATTTGGAAAATCAATCAACGTGGGTTTTTTGTTTCATTTTGTTTTAGCAAAAGGTAGGCACTAATATTTTTTCATTGTTAGAATAACCTGGATCATTATTCTTCACCATACCATTCCTGTATTGCTCATAAATATCGAAGGAAAAAATTTGGTACCTGTGTCAGGTCTGTCTGCGAGTTTTAACTATTATCTAAAATTATCGGACTCAAAGCGGCGTCAATATTTTACTTTGGATGAAGATCGTCTGATTTATGACGTTGACATTAGACTTAAAATATGATTAATTTACACTTCCATGCATCATTACAAATATTAGTTCTATGGTATGTTATATTTAGTTAAATATTGCTATCTAGCGACTGTGTAACGTAAAGGAACGTAATGTTACCAAAATAAC
>NW_026468225.1:0-13232 GCF_026875155.1 Cherax quadricarinatus | reverse complement strand
AATTGTCAAATAAGGGGTTTCAACCTGTTTTTAACTGTGGAACGTTTTGATTGTATATAATGTAAGATCTTGCCTGGGGTGTTTTTTGCTTATATATTGTTACAGATGTTTTTTTTTTCACATTTTCATTATATATATTTTCATTATATCTTGTGTATAGCCAGGTGAAACTGGACAGTTTTCACTTGGGGGGGGTAGGAGTGTAAGTAATCTCTGCAATAGCAGGTCATGTGATACACATGTCATATTATTTTAGATGTCTAATGTTGTCCATTCTCTGTAGGATGTGATGTATAGATTATCTCCGACAGTGTAAATAATCTGTCTGCAGGAGGGAATAATGTGTAAATTTATTTATTATTGTGGTAATTTTATGAATATAGCGTGTTTTTATGGTGATATATATTATAAGACGCTAAGTACCATCAATGACTGTTGGTGGTTATGAGTGGCGACGGCAGACACAGTTTATAGGCATGTGGGAGAATGGGTTGAAGTGTCAGCGGTAGTTTACCTGGAGTTTACCTGGAGAGAGTTCCGGGGGTCAACGCCCCCGCGGCCCGGTCTGTGAAAAGGCCTCCTGGTGGATCAGAGCCTGATCAACCAGGCTGTTGCTGCTGGCTGCACGCAAACCAACGTACGAGCTACAGCCCGGCTGATCAGGAACTGACTTTAGGTGCTTGTCCAGTGCCAGCTTGAAGACTGCCAGGGGTCTGTTGGTAATCCCCCTTATGTGTGCTGGGAGGCAGTTGAACAGTCTCAGGCCCCTGACACTTATTTTATGGTCTCTTAACGTGCTAGTGACACCCCTGCTTTTCATTGGGGGGATGGTGCATCGTCTGCCAAGTCTTTTGCTTTCGTAGTGAGTGATTTTCGTGTGCAAGTTCGGTACTAGTCCCTCTAGGATTTTCCAGGTGTATATAATCATGTATCTCTCCCTCCTGCGTTCCAGGGAATACAGGTTTAGGAACCTCAAGCGCTCCCAGTAATTGAGGTGTTTTATCTCCGTTATGCGTGCCGTGAAGGTTCTCTGTACATTTTCTAGGTCGGCAATTTCACCTGCTTGAAAGGTGCTGTTAGTGTGGCAGCAATATTCCAGCCTACATAGAACAAGAGACCTGAAGAGTGTCATCATGGGTTGCCTCCCTAGTTTTGAAGGTTCTCATTATCCATCCTGTCATTTTTCTTGCAGATGCGATTGATACAATGTTATGGTCCTTGAAGGTGAGATCTCCGACATGATCACTCCCAGGTCTTTGACGTTGGTGTTTCGCTCTATTTTGTGGCCAGAATTTGTTTTGTACTCTGATGAAGATTTAATTTCCTCATGTTTACCATATCTGAGTAATTGAAATTTCTCATCGTTGAACTTCATATTGTTTTCTGCAGCCCACTGAAAGATTTGGTTGATGTCCGCCTGGAGCCTTGCAGTGTCTGCAATGGAAGACACTGTCATGCAGATTCGGGTGTCATCTGCAAAGGAAGACACGGTGCTGTGGCTGACATCCTTGTCTATGTAGGATATGAGGATGAGGAACAAGATGGAGCGAGTACTGTGCCTTGTGGAACAGAGCTTTTCACCGTAGCTGCCTCGGACTTTACTCTGTTGACGACATACTCTCTGTGTTCTGTTAGTGAGGAAATTATAGATCCATCGACCGACTTTTCCTTGTTATTCCTTTAGCACGCATTTTGTGCGCTATTACGCCATGGTCACACTTGTCGAAGGCTTTTGCGAAGTCTGTATGTATTACATCTGCATTCTTTTTGTTCTCTAGTGCATTTAGGACCTTGTCGTAGTGATCCAATAGTTGAGACAGACAGGAGCGACCTGTTCTAAAACCCATGTTGCCCTGGGTTGTGTAACTGATGGGTTTCTAGATGGGTGGTGATCTTGCTTCTTAGGACCCTTTCAAAGATTTTTATGATATGGGATGTTAGTGCTATTGGTCTGTAGTTCTTTGCTGTTGCTTTACTGCCCCCTTTGTGGAGTGGGGCTATGTCTGTTGTTTTTAGTAACTGTGGGACGACCCCCGTGTCCATGCTCCCTCTCCATAGGATGGAAAAGGCTCGTGATAGGGCTTCTTGCAGTTCTTGATGAACACAGAGTTCCATGAGTCTGGCCCTGGGACAGAGTGCATGGACATGTCATTTATCGCCTGTTCGAAGTCATTTGGCGTCAGGATAACATCGGATAGGCTTGTGTTAATCAAATTTTGTGGCTCTCTCATAAAAAATTAATTTTGATCTTCGACTCTCAGTCTGGTTAGCGGCTTGCTAAAAACTGAGTCATATTGGGACTTGAGTAGCTCACTCATTTCCTTGCTGTCATCTGTGTAGGACCCATCTTGTTTAAGTAGGGGCCCAATACTGGACGTTGTTCTCGATTTTGATTTGGCATAGGAGAAGAAATACTTTGGGTTTCTTTCGATTTCATTATGGCTTTTAGTTCTTCCCGCGATTCCTGACTCCTAAAGGATTCTTTTAGCTTAAGTTCGATGCTTGCTATTTCTCTGACCAGTGTCTCCCTACGCTTTCAGATATATTGACCTCTTTTAGCCGCTCTGTTATTCTTTTCCGTCGCCTTTAAAGGGAGCGCCTGTCTCTTTCTATTTTACATCTACTCCTCCTCTTTTCTTAGAGGAATAAGCCTTGTGCATACATCGAGTGCCACCGAGTTAATCTGCTCTAGGTATAAGTTGGGTCTGTGTTGCTTAGTATATCTTCCCAGCTTATATCGGTTAGGACTTGGTTTATTTGGTCCCACTTTATGTTTTTGTTATTGAAGTTGAATTTGTGAATGCTCCTTCGTGACTAGTCTCATTATGTCGGTCTGGGGCTCCACGCATACATGTCTGAACCTCAAATTATGTTGTGATCTGAGTATATTGTTTTTGATATGGTGACATTTCTATCAGATCATCATTGTTAGTGAAGATGAGGTCTAGTGTATTCTCCAGTCTAGTAGGCTCTATTATTTGCTGGTTTAAATTGAATTTTGTGCAGAGATTTAAAAGCTCGTGTGAGTGTGAGTTTTTCATCAGAGCTGCCTCCTGGTGTTATTACTGCAAACAATATTATTTGCTATATTCCTCCATTTTAGGTGCGTTAAGTTGAAATCCCCCAGGAGCAAGATGTTGGGTGCAGGAGCTGGAAGATTTTCCAGACAGTGGTCAATTTTTAACAGCTGTTCCTGAAATTGCTGGGATGTTGCATCCGGAGGCTTGTAGACTACCACAATGACTAGGTTTTGGTTCTCGACCTTTACTGCTAAAACTTCCACTACATCATTTGAGGCATTAAGCAGTTCTGTGCAAACAAGTGACTCTGCAATGTACAGGCCAAACCCCCCTTTTGCCTGTTCACTCTGTCACATCTGTATAGGTTGTAACCTGGGATCCATATTTCGTTGTCCAAGTGATCCTTTATTTGGGTCTCAGTGAAAGCTGCGAACATTGCCTTTGCCTCTGCAAGCAGTCCACGGATGAAAGGTATTTTGTTGTTTGTTGCTGGCTTTAGACCCTGTATATTTGCAAAGAAGAATGTTATCGGACTGGTGGTATTGTTGGTACTGGGGGGGGGATTTTTTCCGGCATTGGTATCTGTATCTGTTGGTTTGGAGTGGAGGCCATCGACTGTGGTTCCACTCCAGGAATGACTGGATTTGGTGTACGATTTCTGCCATTTCCTGCCAGTGTCTTAAATCCACCACTGTGCACGATATTAATTATTACCATAGGGTATATGAGGGTAGGGTGGATTGTGTTCTATGATGGATGTGAGCCATCAGGTTCAGACATTCCTTGTATTATAGTGTCAGCCGTTTAGCTGGCTGGATTGTGTTTATATATTTTATCATTGAATTTTTTAATGCTTTTACAAATGCAAAAGGGTTTTTGTCCCCCGTGATCTAAGGGTGAAAGTGGCACGTTTTCATGGGGGGGGGGGAGTGTTACATTACTGGGTGGTTTATCGTTTTTTTATATCCAACCTTTTCATGTGAAGCACAGTAGTACAAGCGTGTTTTTTTGGGTGCAGCACCCCATTCTGCATCATTAGTGCTTCTTCAGTATTTGTGTAGCCAGTTTATTATTGTTTCATGCCTGTATTTGTTAATATTGATTATGTACCCATATATTTTTGTACCTAAGTTTTAAATAAAAAAAAAATAGGATATGTAGATGATACAACAGTCCTGGTTCGAGAGGGGATGGTGTTGGGGGATTTTGATGATGTCCAAATGTTTGGAAATGCAACAGGGATGCAGGTAAATAGCGAGAAGTCAATGATCATGGAGTTGGGGTGATTGGGTGGAGGGGGGGCGAGTTGCAACGTTGTGAGGAAACACACGGGGTCTTTAAAAATTTGTGGTATCATCTATAAGGAAGACTTGGACGCTGCTCGAGAGGAAAACTCAAATAGATTGATGGAAAGGATTCTGGGGCGTGTGGGTGCATTGTGACCTCATCATCTGACTCTCGTGCAACGAGTGACTGTAATAAATGTATTATTGTATAGTAAGGTTTGGCACGCAGCAGCCATGTTCCCAATAACAGGGACGGTGATTGTGGGAATTCTGATATGGGTGTTTAACTTTTTGTGGGGTTTCAAGGTGCGATTGGCTGCGGAGAGAGATTGTAAAGTTGACACCAGGGTGGGTTGGGGTTGATGGATCTGAGAAGGAGAATTAAATGTGTGTTTCTTAAATGGGAGGTTTTGCACGAAGGAGTGCAGGGGGGGCAGATGGAAAAAGTACATGATAGGTTGGGTAAGTTGTATGGTGGTGTGGAGTTGAG
The DNA here is from genome assembly GCF_026875155.1 of Cherax quadricarinatus. Taxonomy (NCBI): domain Eukaryota; kingdom Metazoa; phylum Arthropoda; class Malacostraca; order Decapoda; family Parastacidae; genus Cherax; species Cherax quadricarinatus. The sequence goes on along the minus strand of NW_026468225.1, from coordinate 8,436 downwards.
GGAATGTGAAACTGTTTTGAGGGCTTTAATGTTGGTTAGAAAAACCCAGGAAAAATTCGAATAGGGGTTTTGTGTAGGACTGTTGTACCAGTTGGGGGATTATTCCCCATGTACGCATGGAAGAGTATTTGGTATAGGTTCAGCAAGTTGAAGTTAAAGCCTAGGGTGAGGGAGGTAACATATTGTTTTATGCATGGCATACTACCGTCGGGGGAGGTACTAAGAACCAGAGGGGTAATTGTGGGCAGAAGGTGTGGAATCTGTGGGGAGGATGAGACGAAAGTTCCATAGAGTATACTTTTGTGAGGACTGGAGGGTGTTAGGTATTGGTTAAGTAGGGTTGTACAGGGGGTGGGGGGCCGAGGGATGTCGGTTCTGCGTGCACTAAGCCTAGATGTGGGAGGGTTCGACGAGAGTGTCACAAGAGCTTTGGATTATATAATAGTGGATTATATATATATATCGTGGGTGATGAGGGGGGGGGGATTGTGAGGTGCGGAGGCGGGTACTAGCAGTGACGGTTTATAGTACGATGTGTCGTAATAGAGAACTGTATGGGAGGAGGTGGGAGAAGGATTTTTCGGAAGGTTATAGAATGGTAACGTTAGGGTTTCTCATGAATCAACGACTTGGGCTGCGTGAGTAAGGGGGGGGTTTGGGGATTACATATGAGAATAGGGAATTCAGGGGGACACAGCGGGGTCGCCTCCTGGGGAGGGGTGAGAGTGAGGTGTATGTGGGTATAGAAGGTGTAGATGTGTGGCATAAGTGTATGTAGCATGCAAGTGGGCACAGAAAGCAAAGGTGATGATATCAATTAATTACGTAGTAACGTATGGAGAATTCTGTGTTTGATGTGTCAGGGTCGTCATGACCTTCATGTATTAAGTGTGATTGGTGTAAAGATTATAGGTGTAAGACCTAGCAGAGCTTTTGGGTTTATGTAGACTGCACGTTTATAGCCTTTATAGGGCATATTTCATGTGCGATAATCGTATCGCAATTAGAGGTTTTTAAATTGTTTTGTTGTTTGTGTTTTGTGTTGGAGTTTAGCGAGTGTACTGACTTTATTTTAGCATTATATAATGTGCTCCTCCAGTTGATGAAGGATGGAAGGCTAATGACTTCCATAAATTTGTAATGCCTCGTTAAAATTTTGTAATGGGGAAAGTATGGTTTAGTCTCTTTACTTTATATAATGCGCTCATCCGGTGGAAGAGGCTGTATTAATATTTATTTAGTATAAGTGGTGGCTTAATGAGGGAATTCAATCAAAGGAGGACCAAGAAGGATTATAAAGGGATTTGGACATGATACTGGTCTCGTCTAGAAACTGGCTCCTAGAGTCTAACCACAGCAAGTGAAAAGTCATGAAGATTGAGGAAGAGCAAAGAAGACCCAAGACAGAGTACAGTCTAGGGTGGCCAAAGACTATAAACCTCTCTCAAGGAAAAGGATCATGAGGTAAGTATTATACCGATCACATCTGAGGTGCACATCAACCAAATAACTGTGACGAATGGTTTTGAAAACCGACAAGTTGAAGAATTGAGACACTTATGCAACACATGGGAATCTTTATTGAAGAAACGTTTCGCCACACAGTGGCTTCATCAGTCCAATACAAAGTAGAAGTGGGTAAGGAGAGTAGAAGTTTGGGGTAATCAGTCCCTCAACCTTTGGACGACGACCTACTTACACTAGTGGCAGGTCCCACTAAGATCCCGCCTCCTCCTGCTTCAACTCATCTCACCGCAGTATATAAGCCACCTCTCTGGCCCTATGCTGCACTTCCTACAACAGTGATGGACTGAAAACATCGATTCCAGGTTGAGGGACTGATTACCTCAAACTTCTACTCTCCTTACCCACTTCTACTTTGTACTGTACTGATGAAGCCACTGTGTGGCGAAAGGTTTCTTCAATAAAGATTCCCATATGTTGCATAAGTGTCTCAATTCTTCAACCAAATAACTGCTGCAGTATATGGCCAACTAGCAAACATAAGAATAGCATTCTGACATCTCAATAAGAATAGTTCAGGACTCTGTACACCATGTACAACTGGTCCATACTGGAGTATGAAGTACCAGTTTGGAACCCACACTTCCTTCTCCCTCCTCCCTCCTCCACCTCCCCCTACTCCTCCTTCCCCTCCTCCTCTTCCTCCTTTTCCAGGGCTTTTTCATATCACCTTTTACGTAATGTAATCTGTTTTCGTAATACAGATTTTTTTTGACCTCCTTGTGAGGCTGGTTAGTATTGACGAGTAACGTTTAGCCAGATCTCTAGTCATTAGTCCCATTCTATACGGTTTTTTATATAGATGCTTTTTATCACTATATTTGAGGATACTGTTAGTAAGCCAGGGGCTGTTATGTCTCTGCTGTGATCTGCTTAGTTTTTATTGGGCAATGCATGTTATAGAGGTTATGGCCTTTTTTTCTTTGTAAAAAATATTTACACATTCATCTAAATCAAGATTGGCTGCTAGCTCATTTTGCCAATCGATGTTATTTTTCGCTGTAATGAAGTTATTAACAGATGAATAGTCATGCAGTAGGAAGGTGATCTTAGTTGTGTCCTGAGTCAATTTACATAAGTTGGTTATGAGAAAGGTGGGATAGTGGTCAGTAGTGTTATTAGTAATTATGCCTGATTTTAATGGGGATATAGTGTTTGTCCAGATGTGGTCTAGTAAAGAGGCATTAGCCTCTGAGATTCTTGTAGGTTTTGTTATTGTTGGCAGAAGTAAGCAGCTGTTCATAGTGTTTGTGAATTCAGTTACCTGAGGGTCATGGTCATGGAGGAGGTTTATGTTGAAGTCCTCTGATAGTATCAGGTGGTGTTTGTTCATCTGTGTCAGTTATCATGTGTCTTAGTTTTACAATAAATAAGTAAATATTGGGGTAAGGTACTCTACAGATTGCTCCAACTGTTAAAGGTTTTTTAAGGTCTTTGGATATATATTTCGCTATATTTATAACATGTACAAGAAGAATTTATGAATTCAAGTTCATCATAGTAGTATATAGTTGTGCCACCTCCTAGTTGGTCTGGCCTACAATTGTGTATGGTCGTGTAGCCAGGTATGATATAGATGTTTGTAACACCAGATTTTAGCCATGTTTCAGTGAGACTAATGATATAATACTGGCATATAGAGAATTGAACAGTGCTTGGAGGTCATCATAGTGCTTGCTTAATGATCTGACATTATAATTAAAAAGTGTTATGTTATTGTTGGCACTGAATAGTGTCTTAGCTTGACTAGCAGTGCAATAAAGGTAATTGTTGTTAGGATCATGTAACTCATTCACTAAGAAGTTGATATCAGGATGAATGTTTATAATCATATGACTAAAGTAGGAATAAGGATGCATAACTAACAGAAAAGAAAAGTAACTAATAACAAGGGTTGAATTAAGTATTAAATCAATATTGTACAACATTTAGGATTCAATATTGCATTGGATATAATATATTAGCTCATAAAAGGCAGTCAAATTATTTGTATGTAAAGAACTATTGTAAGAAAATATAAAGACTAATAATGCAAAAGTATAAAATGGACAGAGAGTAAAAAAAAGTATTAAACAAAATTTTAGGTAAGTAATAGTATTAAAAAAATATATAGAATATTAGGTAGTTGATTCTAACTAGTAAAAGATAGTACTGGAACTAGTACGATAACGATAGTACTGAGACTAGCACGATAATGATAGTACTGAAACTAGCACGATAATGATAGTACTGAGACTAGCACGATAATGATAGTACTGAGACTAGCACGATAATGATAGTACTGTAATGTATACAGACTTTGCAAAAGCCTTAGACAAGTGTGACCATGGCGTAATAGTGCACAAAATGCGTGCTAAAGGAATAACGGGAAAAAGTCGGTCGATGGATCTATAATTTCCACACTAACAAACACAGAGAAGTCGTCAACAGAGTAAAGTCCGAGGCAGCTACGGGAAAAGCCTGTTCCACAAGGCACAGTACTGGCTCCCATCTTGTTCTTCTTTCCTCTATCTGACATAGACAGGATGTCAGCCACAGCACCGTGTCTTCCTTGCAGATGACACCCGAATCTGCATGACAGTGTCTTCCATTGCAGACACTGCAAGGCTCCGGGCGGACATCAACCAAATCTTTCAGGGGGCTGCAGAAAACAATATGAATTCAACGATAAAAAATTTCAATTACTCAGATATGGTAAACATGGGGAAAATTAAAATCTTCATCAGAGTACAAAACAAATTCTGGCCACAAAATAGAGCGAAACACCAACGTCAAAGACCTGGAGTGATCATGTCGGGGGATCTCACCTTCAAAGCCCATAACATTGTATCAATCGCATCTGCTAGAAAAAGGGACAGGATGGATAATGAGAACCTTCAAAACGGGGGATCCAAGCCCATGATGACACTCTTCAAGTCACTTGTTCTATCTGGGCTGGAATATTGCTGCACACTAACAGCACCTTTCAAGGCAGGTGAAATTGCTGACCTAGAAAATGTCAGAGAACCTTCACGGCGCGCATAACGGAGATAAAACACCTCAATTACTGGGAGCGCTTGAGGTCCAAAAACTGTTTTCCCTTTTGAACGCGGGAGGGAGAGATACATGATTATATACACCTGGAAAATCCTAGAGGACTAGTACCGAACTTGCACACGAAAATCACTCACATACGAAAGCAAAGGACTTGGCAGACGATGCAACATCCCCCAATGAAAAGCAGGGGTGTCACTAACACTTAAGAGACCATACAATAAGTGTCAGGGGCCCGAGACTGTTCAACTGCCTCCCAGCATACATAAGGGGGATTACCAACAGACCCCTGGCAGTCTTCAAGCTGGCACTGGACAAGCACCTAAAGTCGGTTCCTGATCAGCCGGGCTGTGGCTCGTACGTTGGATTGCGTGCAGCCAGCAGTAACAGCCTGGTTGATCAGGCTCTGATCCACCAGGAGGCCTGGTCACAGACCGGGCCGCGGGGGTGTTGACCCCCGGAACTCTCTCCAGGTAAACTCCAGGTAAACTGGGACTAGCACGATAATGATAGTACTGAGACTAGCGCGATAATGATAGTACTGAGACTAGCACGATAATGATAGTACTGAGACTAGCACGATAATGATAGTACTGGGACTAGCACGATAATGATAGTACTGAGACTAGCACGATAATGATAGTACTGAGACTAGCACGATAATGATAGTACTGAGACTAGCAGGAATTAATGAAAAGTACTGGACAAGCACGATAATGATAGTACTGAGACTAGCACGATAATGATAGTACTGAACTAGCACGATAATGAATAGACTGAGACCTAGCACGATAATGATAGTACTGGGATTAGCACGATAATGATAGTACTGAGACTAGCACGATAATGATAGTACTGAGACTAGCACGATAATGATAGTACTGGGACTAGCACGATAATGATAGTACTGGGACTAGCAAGATAATGATAGTACTGGGACTAGCACGATAATGATAGTACTGGGACTAGCACGATAATGATAGTACTGGGACTAGCACGATAATGATAGTACTGAGACTAGCACGATAATGATAGTACTGAGACTAGCACGATAATGATAGTACTGGGACTAGCACGATAAAGATAGTACTGGGGCTAGCATGATGATGATATACGGTACTAGCATGATGATATAGTACTGGTACTAGCATGATAATGATAGTACTGGTACTAGCATGATAATGATAGTACTAGTACTAGCACGATAATGATAGTACTGGGACTAGCACGATAATGATAGTACTGGTACTAGCATGATAATGATAGTACTGGTACTAGCACGATAATGATAGTACTGGACTAGCACGATAATGATAGTACCCGGAAACTAGCACGATAATGATAGTACTGGTACTAGCATGATAATTTATAGTTTCTGGACTAGCACGATAATGATAGTACTGGTACTAGCATGATAATGATAGTACTGGTTACTAGCATGATGATGATAGTACTGGGACTAGCACGACAATGATAGTACTGGACTAAACACGATAATGATAGAACTGGGACTAGCATGATAATGATAGTACTGGGACTAGCACGATAATGATAGTACTGGGACTAGCACGATAATGATAGTACTGGAACTAGCACGATAATGATAGTACTGGTACTAGCATGATAATGATAGTACTGGGACTAGCACGATAATGATAGTACTGGTACTAGCATTATAATGATAGTACTGGGACTAGCACGATAATGATAGTACTGGGACTAGCATGATAATGATAGTACTGGGACTAGCACGATAATGATAGTACTGGTACTAGCATGATAATGATAGTACTGGTACTAGCACGAAATGATTTGTACTGGTACTAGCATGATAATGATAGTTCTGGGACTAGCACGATAATGATAGTACTGGTACTAGCTTGATAATGATAGTACGGGACTAGCACGATAATGATAGTACGGTACCCAGCATGATAATGATAGTACTGGGACTAGCACGATAATGATAGTACTGGTACTAGCATGATGATGATAGTTCTGGTACTAGCACGATAATGACAGTACTAGGACTAGCACGACAATGATAGTACTGGGACTAGCACGATAATGATAGTACTGGTAACTAGCATGATAATGATATAAATGGTACTAGCACATAATGAGAGTACTAGGACTAGGGACGACAATGAGAATACTGGGACTAGCCCCGAAAATGATAGTACTGGGACTAGCACGATAATGAAGTACTTGTACTAGCACGATAATGATAGTACTTGTACTAGCACGATAATGATAGTACTGTTACTAGGACGATAATGATAGTACTGGTACTAGGACGATAATGATAGTACTGGTACTAGGACGGTAATGGTACGATAACAAACATTGTGGTTAATCAGTTTATTCTCATTTGTGTCATAAAGGAAGCTGGACAGTTTATTCTCATTTGTATCATGAAGGAAGCTGGACAGTTTATTCTTTTGTATCATAAAGGAAGCTGGACAGTTTATTCTCATTTGTGATAAATACAGTTTGTCTGCATTAGTTTTCTTAACTAGAATTTTCCCGTACTGTGTGAAGTACTGCTGGATTTTATCATTATTCTCCCTCTTAATTTTTCTTTCTCTGAACAGTGGCTTCTGTTCAGTGGGCTACCAATGCTATTATCGGATGCCACTGGGGTGGATGGTGGCGCTGGACACTCCTCCACCGCACCATACAATTCCGGAAATGATACAGGGAGGTCTAGCTCTACCTCACAAGGTGGAACATCAGTTGATGTTGCTGTGACACCGTCATCAGTAACACTCGTCTCCATACAGGGCAATGTTACACACGGTGAATCAGGTGTAGTGACAGGTACATCGAGGGCAGGCTGTTGAGGCGTTGGTGTCGGACGGACGCCCTCGCCTACCATGGACTCGGGGGCATGTGTAGGAGCGTCTGATGACACACACTGTTCACCCTATTGACGGGAACGCCAACGATCACATTGATACACCATGTGTCCATACGCATCACATAACCGACACATCTTCCTTTGCCACGGGTAATACACATATACCTGAGTACGGTAGACATCGAGGAGAGCAAAAGACGGGATGGCAATTTTGATGGACATTTTCACTGAAAACGGTCCATCAGGTTTACCTTCAAATGGGCCATGGCTCCATACACCTGCATAAGTCTGGTGAATCATCCCAAATTTGGTGAAAACCTTACTGATTGCATGCTCATCAGCTTCGAAAGGGACGTTTCGAATCTTGACCCATGTGTAAGTGCTGGACACATCCTGAAGACACTCTGCCACCGTAGATCTTGATAACGTTGAACAACATCCTCATACACTGTAGTAGTCGTAAACTTGACGAAAACCCGGGAAGCCCCATTTACTGAAACACCATAGATGTCATCATTGGAGATCTTATATGTGTCTTGCAGGATTTGGAGTAGGAGGACGTCAACATTATGATCCAACAAAGATCCCTGCAAAATCTCCACATACACAGTGTTAACTCGTCGGAGGCTTCCCTCCATCTTGTGGGGTAATGTTGATTTTCGCCACCAGAGGGCGAGGCGTAGAGCACACAACCACTCAACTCGGTACCTGTGAGGCAACTGAGTAGCGTCTGCGCAAAGGTCCACTCGGCCCAAAAGCAAAGAGGACAATGAGATTGGCAATGGTAACTTTTTTAATGTTACATATTGTTATCGTGTTTCACCACGTGAGAGTGGCCAGGGTTTCAACTTGTAGAGGGGAGGGTGGGGGGTTGTGGAAGTGTTGGAGGTCAGTGTTAGCATCAGTGTATTATGAAGATCCTTGTGATTATGTAACACTGTTTCTAGGTAGATTGTAGGTTTTTAGGATATCTAAAGGTAACTTGTATGTATGTTCACTCAGTGACCGTTGTAGACTAG
>NW_026468224.1:0-12172 GCF_026875155.1 Cherax quadricarinatus | reverse complement strand
TGGGACACAGCAACAAGGGGACACAAAACAATGGGGACACAGTAACAAGGGACACAGCAACAAGGGGACACAGCAACAAGAGGACACAACAATGGACACAGCAACAAGGGGACAACAACACTGTGACACAACAACAAGGGGACACAGCAACAAGAGGACACAACAATGGGACACAGCAACAAGGGGACACAACAACACTGTGACACAACAACAAGGGGACACAACAATGGGACACAGCAACAATGGGACACAGCAACAAGGGGACACAGCAACAAGGGGACACAACAACGAGGGGACACAACAACAAGGGGACACAACAACAAGGGGACACAACAACAATGGGACACAACAACAAGGGGACACAACAACAAGGGGACACAACAACAGTGGGACACAACAATAAGGGGACGCAGCAACAAGGGGACACAACAACAATGGGACACAACAACAATGGGACACAGCAACAAAAAGACACAACAACAAGGGGACACAACAACAATGGGACACAACAACAACGGGGTCAGGAGCTTGGACTCGACCCCTGCAACCTCAACTAGGTGAGTACAAGGGGACACAACAACAATGGGACACAACAACAAGGGGACACAGCAACAAGGGGACACAGCAACAATGTGACACAACAACAATGGGATACAGCAACAATGGGACACAACAACAAGGGGACACAACAACTATGGGATACAACAACAAGGGGACACAGCAACAAGGGGACACAACAACAGTGGGACACAACAAGGGGACACAATAACAATGGGACACAACAAAGGGACACAGCAACAAGGGGACACAGCAACAAGGGTACACAGAAACAAAGGGACACAGCAATAAGGGGACACAGCAACAAGGGGTCACAACTGGAAGTGGAAGACTCAGATGAATCACAGGGATGTTAGGAAGTGTTTCTTCAGCAACAGAGTTGTCAGGAAGTGGAAAAGTCTGGAAAGTGATGTAGTGGATGCAGGAACCATACATAGCTTTAAGAAGAGGTATGATAAAGCTCATGGAGCAGGAAGAGAGTGGACCTAGTAACGGGCAGTGAAGAGGCGGGGCCAGGAGCTGTGACTCGACCTCTGCAACCATAATCAGGTGAATGCACAAAATATACTTTTGCCTGAGTCAACAAAAACAGACTTTCTGTTTACCTTATTTCTTAGTGAAATTTAGGGAAAACATTTTCTGAAACTAATACACAAGTAATTTAATTTATTTTTCTTAAATTTCCGTAAATATGTATTAAAAAATAAATATAGCGAATAGAAAGTCCCAGGTTTTATACACCATAGCTGTCTACCTAGTTGGGTTATTGAGGCTGGGACTTTGGGTAGTTTCAAATTTAGGTTGGATAAGTACATGAGTGGAAGGGGTTGGATTTGAGAGGGACTTGCACATCGGAGCTTGTTTCTTGGGTGGCATTGAAAATTGGGTTGGTCAAATGTTTCTTAGTGGGATGAATTGTAAAGGACCTGCCTAGTATGGGCCAGCAGGCCTGCTACAGTGTTCCTCCTTTCTTATGTTCTTATGTTCTTATATCACTATCAATTATATACTTTATAGAAAGTCCCTGATTATAAAGACCATAGCTGACATTAATTTATTAATTTATTTATTTATTTATTTATTTATTTATTTGGACATGATACAGAGAAGTACAAGGAATAAAATTTTTAAAGTGCAGCATGCCAAAGCCCCTTGTATGCAGAGCATTATGGGCAGGCTTAAAATGATATACTATATACACAATAGGGAGGTTAGTATGGGCCGCTACTGGAGCCATAAAGGCTAGTTTGGCCTGCTAGGAGTTTCAGTCCAATACAGAGAAGGGTAGATGATCAGAACGAGTTTGAGGGGGTCAGTCCCTCAATGACTCCAGACTGTGCGACTGATTACCTGTTTTAGGTTACTGAGGTGACTGTACTGACCTCTGTGACATTTTAGAAGAGAATAAAAGTATATTTTAACTCACCTGGGTGTTGGTAAGGTGCAGGTCAGTCTGCAGGTCAGTAATGGCTGACATTCTGACCCTGCAGGGTAGTGGCAGGTCAAAAACACCGTAATGGAACACCTGAAACACATTACAGTATAATATCAACGAAACACCAACAGCAGCAACACAACAGCAGTAAGAATGGTTGGTTAGTGGGGTTTCAAGCCTATCTGCTACACCATGGTCATCATTTAAGAATACTTTAATACCTAAAATGTATATACACTGAAATATACACCTCTCAGTTATATATATACTGAGATATACACCTCCCAGTGTATATACACCGAGATATACACCTCCCAGTGTATATACACCTCTCAGTGTATATACACTGAGATATACACCTCTCAGTGTGTATACACTGAGATATACACCTCTCAGCGTATATACACTGAAATATACACCTCTCAGTGTATATTCACTGAGTTATACACCTCTCAGTGTATATACACTGAGATATACACCTCTCAGTGTATATACACTGAGATATACACCTCCCAGTGTATATACACTGAGATATACACCTCCCAGTGTATATACACTGAGATATACACCTCCCAGTGTATATACACCGAGATATACACCTCTCAGTGATATATACATTGAGATATACATCTCTCAATTATATATATATATATATATATATAATATATATATATATATATATATATATATATAATATATATATATATATATATATATATATATATATATATACTGAGATATACACATGTATGCAGTATTTCCTATAGACAGTTACCTTCAACACACTATCTATCGAGACTACGGAAAGAACTTCCACCCATCTATTTATACAAACTATGTATGTGAGTGTGTATGTGTGTGTGTATTACTTGCATAAGACTTGTATAACCTCAGTGCTGCAATGCTATTGGCTCTCTGGCCTCAGAATGCTGCCATCTCATTGGTGGAGACGCTAATGACGAAATTGGCGTAATTAGCGAAGATATACGTCATACAATGAAAATACGTGAACTTAATACAAGTCTCCTATTGACGGAGGTTGTGTCTGTATAATGACAACAATGATGATTTTCTGGGGGTATAATGACTAGAATGATGATTTTGTGGCTAGAATGATGATTTTGTGGCTAGAATGATGATTTTGTGGCTAGAATGATGATTTTGTGGCTAGAATGATGATTTTGTGGCTAGAATGATGATTTTGTGGCTAGAATGATGATTTTGTGGCTGGAATGATGATTTTGTGGCTAGAATGATGATTTTGTGGCTGGAATGATGATTTTGTGCCTAGAATGATGATTTTCTGGGAGTATAATGGCTAGAATGATGATTTTGTGGCTAGAATGATGATTTTGTGGCTAGAATGATGGTTTTGTGGCTAGAATGATGATTTTGTGGCTGGAATGATGATTTTGTGGCTAGAATGATGATTTTGTGGCTAGAATGATGATTTTGTGGCTAGAATGATGATTTTGTGGCTGGAATGATGATTTTGTGGCTGGAATGATGATTTTGTGGCTAGAATGATGATTTTCTGGGAGTATAATGGCTAGAATGATGATTTTGTGGCTAGAATGATGATTTTGTGGCTAGAATGATGGTTTTGTGGCTAGAATGATGATTTTGTGGCTAGAATGATGATCTTGTGGCTAGAATGATGATTTTGTGGCTAGAATGATGATTTTGTGGCTGGAATGATGATTTTGTGGCTAGAATGATGATTTTCTGGGAGTATAATGACTAGAATGATGATTTTGTGGCTAGAATGATGATTTTCTGGAGTATAATGACTAGAATGATGATTTTGTCGCTAGAATGATGATTTTTCTGGGAGTATAATGACTAGAATGATGATTTTGCGGCTAGAATGATGATTTTGTGGGAGTAAAAATGATAGAATGATGATTTTGTGGCTAAATGATGATTTTCTGGGGTATAATGACTAGAATGATGATTTTGTGGCTAGAATGATGATTTTGTGGCTAGAATGATGATTTTGTGGCTAGAATGATGATTTTCTGGGGGTATAATGACTAGAATGATGATTTTGTGGCTAGAATGATGATTTTCTGGGGTATAATGACTAGAATGATGATTTTGTGGCTAAAATGATGATTTTGTGGCGGGAAATGATGATTTTGTGGTTTAGAATGATGATTTTCTGGGAGTATAATGGCTAGAATGATGATTTTGTGGCTAGAATGATGATTTTGTGGGAGTATAATGACTAGAATGATGATTTTGTGGCTAGAATGATAATTTTGTGGGCTAGAAGATGTTTTCTGGGAGTATAATGACTAGAATGATGATTTTGGGTCGCTAGAATGATGATTTTTGGGAGTATAATGACTAGAATGATGATTTTGTGGCTAGAATGATGTTTTTTCTGGGAGTATAATGATTTAGAATGATGATTTTGTGGCTAGAATATGATTTTTGGGGAGTATAATGACTAGAATGATGTTTTGTCCCCAGAATGATGATTTTTTCTGGGAGTATAAGGGACTAGAATGATGATTTTGTGGCTAGAATGATGATTTTGTGGGGAGTATAATGACTAGAATGATGATTTTGTGGGAGTATAATGACTAGAATGATGATTTTGTTGCTAGAATGATAATTTTGTGGCTAGAATGATGATTTTCTGGGAGTATAATGACTAGAATGATGATTTTGTGGCTAGAATGATGATTTTCTGGGAGTATAATGACTAGAATGATGATTTTGTGGCTAGAATGATGATTTTTGTGGGAGTATAATGACTAGAATGATGATTTTGTGGCTAAAATGATGATTTTGTGGCTAGAATTATGATTTTCTGGGAGTATAATGACTAGAATGATGATTTTGTGGCTAGAATGATGATTTTGTGGGAGTATAATGACTAGAATGATGATTTTGTCGCTAGAATGATGATTTTCTGGGAGCATAATGGCTAGAATGATTTTGTCGCTAGAATGATGATTTTGTGGGAGTATAATGACTAGAATGATGATTTTGTGGCTAGAATGATGATTTTGTGGGGAGTATAATGACTAGAATGATGATTTTGTCGCTAGAATGATGATTTTGTGGGGAGTATAATGACTAGAATGATGATTTTCTTGGAGTATAATGACTAGAATTATGATTTTGTGGGAGTAAAATAACTAGAATGATGATTTTGATAATGTATAATGAGTAGAATGATTTTGATGGTGTATAATGACTAGAATGATGATTTAGTGTCAGCAACAGTAGTAGTAGTAGTAATAGTAGTAGTAGTAGTAATAGTAGTAGTAGTAGTAGTAATAGTAGTAGTAGTAATAGTAGTAGTAGTAGTAGTAATCGTAGTAGTAGTAATAGTAGTAGTAGTAGTAATAGTAGTAGTAGTAGTAGTAATAGTAGTAGTAGTAATAGTAGTAGTAGTAGTAGTAATAGTAGTAGTAGTAGTAATTAGTAGTATAAGTAGTAATAGTAGTAGTAGTAGTAATAGTAGTAGTAGTAGTAATAGTATAGTAGTAATAGTAGTAGTAGAAGTAGTGTAATAGTAGTAGTAGCAGTAATAGTAGTAGTATAGTAGTAATAGTAGTAGTAGTAGTAGTAGTAGTAATAGTAGTAGTACAGTAATAGTAGTAGTATAGTAGTAAATAGTAGTAGTAGTAGTAATAGTAGTAGTAGCAGTAATAGTAGTAGTATAGTAGTAATAGTAGTAGTAGTAGTAATAGTATACTAGTAATAGTAGTAGTAGTAGTAGTAATAGTAGTAGTAGCAGTAATAGTAATAGTATAGTAGTAATAGTAGTAATAGTAGTAGTATTTAATAGTAGATTCGGGTGCGGGATGACCCCGAATCTGCATGACAGTGTCTTCCATTGCAGACACTGCAAGGCTCCAGGCGGACATCAACCAAATCTTTCAGTGGGCTGCAGAAAACAATATGAAGTTCAACGATGAGAAATTTCAATTACTCAGATATGGTAAACATGAGGAAATTAAATCTTCATCAGAGTACAAAACAAATTCTGGCCACAAAATAGAGCGAAACACCAACGTCAAAGACCTGGGAGTGATATGTCGGAGGATCTCACCATCAAGGACCATAACATTGTATCAATCGCATCTGCTAGAAAAATGACAGGATGGATAATGAGAACCTTCAAAACTAGGGAGGCCAAGCCCATGATGACACTCTTCAGGTCACTTGTTCTATCTAGGCTGGAATATTGCTGCACACTAACAGCACCTTTCAAGGCAGGTGAAATTGCTGACCTAGAAAATGTACAGAGAACCTTCACGGCGCGCATAACAGAGAAAAAACCCTCAATTACTGGGAGCGCTTGAGGTTTCTAAACCTGTATTCCCTGGAACGCAGGCGGGAGAGATACATGATTATATACACCTGGAAAATCCTAGAGGGACTAGTACCGAACTTGCACACGAAAATCACTCACTACGAAAGCAAAAGACTTGGCAGACGATGCAACATCCCCCCAATGAAAAGCAGGGGTGTCACTAGCACGTTAAGCGACCATACAATAAGTGTCAGAGGCCCGAGACTGTTCAACTGCCTCCCAGCATACATAAGGGGGATTACCAACAGACCCCTGGCTGTCTTCAAGCTGGCACTGGACAAGCACCTAAAGTCGGTTCCTGACCAGCCGGGCTGTGGCTCGTACGTTGGTTTGCGTGCAGCCAGCAGCAACAGCCTGGTTGATCAGGCTCTGATCCACCAGGAGGCCTGGTCACAGACCTGGCCGCGGGGGCGTTGACCCCCGGAACTCTCTCCAGGTAAACTCCAGTAGTAATAGTAGTAGTAATAGTAGTAGTAGCAGTAATAGTAGTAGTATAGTAGTAATAGTAGTAGTAGCAGTAATAGTAGTAGTAGTAGTAGTAATAGTAGTAGTAGTAGTAGTATAGTAGTAATAGTAGTGGTAACAGTATACTAGTAATAGTAGTAGTAGTATAGTAGTAGTAGTATAGTAGTAATAGTAGTAGTAGTAATAGTATAGTAGTAATAGTAGTAGTAGTAGTAGTAATAGTTAGTAGTAGTAGTAGTATAGTACTAGTTAGTAATATTTTAGTAGTAGTAATAGTAGTAGTAGTAGTAGTAGTAGTAGTAGTATAGTAGTAATAGTAGTAGTAGTAATAATAGTAGTAGTAGTAATAATAGTAGTAGTAGTAATAATAGTAGTATAGTAGTAATAGTAGTAGTAGTAGTAATAGTAGTAGTAGTAGTAATAGTAGTAGTAGTAATAGTAGTGGTAGCAGTAGTAGTAGTAGTAGTATAGTAGTAATAGTAGTAGTAGTAGTATATCAGTAATAGTAGTAGTAGTAATAATAGTAGTATAGTAGTAATAGTAGTAGTAGCAGCAATAGTAGTAGTAGTAATAGTAGTAGTAGTAGTAGTAATAGTAGTAGTAGTAGTAATAGTAGTAGTAGTAGTTGCAGCAATAGTAGTAGTAGTAGTAGCAGTAATAGTAGTAGTAGTAGTAGTAGTCGTAATAGTAGTAGTAGTAGTAGTAGTAGCAGTAATAGTAGTAGTAGTAGTAGTAGTAGTAGTAGTAGTAGCAGCAGCAGTAATAGTAGTAGTATATTTAGTAGTAGTAGTAATAGTAGTAGTAGTAGTAGTATAGTAGCAGCAGTATAGTAGTAGTAGTAGTAGCAGTAATAGTAGTAGTAGTAGTAGCAGCAGCAGTAATAGTAGTAGTAGTAGTAGTAGTAGTAGGTAGTAGCAGTAATAGTAGTAGTAGTAGTAGTAGTAGCAGCAGCAGTAATAGTAGTAGTAGTAGTAGTAGTAGCAGTAATAGTAGTAGTAGTAGTAGTATTAGTAGCAGTAATAGTAGTAGTAGTAGTAGTAGCAATAGTCCTGGAAGGGTATATTAAGAATTCCTTCACGAACTCGCTCTCTGAAAAGAGCCAAGAATGTCCCCATTGTGGGTTTATTGAAAATACCAGAGACCTGGATGGTGGTAGTAGTGGTGGTAGTAGTGGTAGTAGTGGTGGTAGTTGTGGTAGTAGTGGTGGTAGTTATTACCTATTAATAACCTTAACAACTAGCATAACTTCGTAAATTTACGGTGTTGTCAAAATTTCTTGCAAATCGACCCACTGAGCCCTGTCTATTTTCATCGTATTTTTCTATATAATTTTGAAACAAAATCAAAATCTATCTATCCCAGCCTATACACAAATCATACACACATTTATACACAAAATGACAGAATTTTGATGTATACATCTGTATTTATAGGTAGAATTGAACACAAATCTTGCCCAAGTCCTGGAATTTTTTGAAAAAAGTGATTGTATGCTCGAAAATACTGTTATATGTGCCTCAAAATACATTTCTCAATGTATACAACTCTCAGGCATACATCTACCTCACTTGTGGTATAAATGGATACGTATTTTCAACTCAAAATCACCCAAAATCCATTGTTTGTCATGAGAAATCTGTCGGCTGGCCACAGCATACACCCTTTGTACAAATCCGTATTATTATTATAATCAAGGGGGAAGCGCTAAACCCGGAGGATTATACAGCGCCTGGGGGGGGGGATGTGGAAGGCATTCAGGCTTAATTCGGGGAACTGTAGCACAGATCCAATTCCCTAAATCAAGAGCCCCTCACCAACATCAAGGAACCTTCCTTGAGGGGGGTACAAATCCGTAAATTTCCACAATATACACATTATACGCATACTATCATACACCTTATGTGTATAGATCATCCGTACATTAATACACAGCTCAAGCTTTGCTTATAGAGCTGTAATAACACATATACCCAAAAAAAACATAATTTTTTGGGGCAAAAATTGTCCTACTCAACCTGTCCAGGACTACTAGGCGGATTTAAACTCAAAATTTTGGTACTATCTATCAGTCAATGGCTGAAAAAAATGTCCTATCAACCGCTTTGTAAATATTGTTATGAAAGCTCCATGCACCAAATTTGACGTAAATCTACCTGTAAATTCATTGTAAACAAGTCTTGATAGACTAAATTTACAATCATTCTGTGAGGTAAAGGTGACTTGGAAATAGGTGAAACACATTGATAAGATTTCGTTCGGATTTTTAATCCCGGAGGGTTAGCCACCCTGGATAAACCAATAAAGTCAGTGCGTCATCGAGGACTGTCTAACTTATTTCCATTGTGGTCCTTAATCTTGTCCCCCAGGATGCCACCCACACCAGTCGACTAACACCTAGGACAACAGGTGTAAGGAAACACGTCGAAATGTTTCCACCCTGCCGGGAATCGAACCCGGGCCCTCCGTGTGTGAAGCGGGAACTTTAGCCACCAGGCCACACCGTCCAAGCCAGACATTTCTAAATCTATTAATTTCTGAAGCTCCTATTCACAATTTGCATCTGGTATTTTTGTGTAAGTTATCCCCTATGTTTCAGGGAGTAGATGTTGCATCAGTTAGACAGAGACTTGGAAATAGATAGATAGTACTGACCATGATAGATCAATTAGATAGACAAAGATAGATAGTACTGACCATAATACACTAGTTAGATAGACAAATAGACAGTACTGTCCATAATAAACTAATCAGAGAAATAGACAGTACTGACCATGGAAAACACTCTCTCAGATTCTAGGGACCCACAAACTGAAAAAAAAACAAGAATATTGTCCTAACTAAACCTAATGAAACACCACTACATCCCACTGACACAGCTAACAAGATAAACAACTTCTTCTCAACCATAGGTTCTAATCTCGCCAGTAAAATCCCACGCACCAATCCCCATGCCGGGGACTACCTAGATGGGAATTTCCCAAATTCCTTCTATCTTGCTCCAACTGAGTCCATGGAAGTCACCGAGATTATAAAGTCACTTAAAAATAACTCAGGGAATCTGTCTCATGTCCCACCATTATTGTACAAGAGAGCGGCCCATATCCTTTCGCATGCTATCTCATTACTTTTTAACAAGTCACTAGAAACTAGCACCTTCCCGAAACTACTCAAGACGGCGGGGTTACCCAATACATAAAGGGTGGTTGGGACCCTATAGATTTAAACAACTATGGGCCCAAATTTTCAAACTTACCATTGCTATCCAAAATCTTTGAGAAACTCGGCCGGGACTTATTCATTTATTAGGCACAAAACATCTCAACCCCTGCCAATTTGGATTCAGGAAAAAATAAAAAAACTAAGATGCAATCAAAAAAAACTAGATCTGCTTTCCGCATTGGAAAATAAGGAATACCACTAGGGAATTTTTTTTGACCCAAAAAAGCTTTTTACCCAGTGCCACGCATCCAACTCCACAAACTGACCTTATGGATAAGAGGGGGCCCTGCGTTGCAAAATTTCAAACTTTTTACCTTACTAAAGGTTCGTTATGTACCATTAAAGACACAGCATCAACAACACAGCCATTGATATGGGTTCCGCAGGAAAGTGTCCTTGGTCCCTGGGTCTTCCTCAATACATCAATAAAACCCAAACGTATCCCCAAACACCTGAAAACCCTTCTCTTTTTTTGGGCGACCGACTTTGTCATCTCTCCCCAATCTTGCCACCCTCACACCTTGTAAATGGGAGCTGATCAAAAAATTTGACTTGGAACACAATAAACTTCGCTTAACATGCAAAACCTACTACATTATGTTTGGAGCAAAGCGGGAGATCGCAATTAAAATTAAAATCGACAACACCTAATTGCCGGCATAATGAGGCAAAATTCCTAGGCCTATACCTCGACAACAATGAAATTTAGCACCCATATCCAACACATCCAAAAAAGTACCAAAAAAGTTGGGGTCCTCCCAAGATAGATACACGTACCGCAAGCTCCCCTTCTCACACTATACCATTCATTATTTCCCAACCTACCTTGCTATTTGTGCTTGGGGATAACTGCAGCAACACCCTAAACCCAATAATAACCCAAAAAAAAAGCTGCAGCAAGAATAACACTAAACCCCCCGGGCAACCCCCCCCCCCCACTCTTCATAGATCTAAACTTACTCCCTGTCAGTAATCCACACTTACTACTGTGAAAATCTACTCTACGGACCAAAATTTTCCAAATTAACCTTGCCCTAAAACGCTTTCTCGATAGTTGTGACAGAACCCACAGCAAAACACCAACACAAACATCTTACAAATTTCCCCGTGTCCGACAAAACCCTTTACAAAAATTCAAGTATGTCAAAGGCCCCAAAAATCTGGAACACCCACCTAAAATTCTAAAAAAGAGCCCTTCATCCCTTCAAAAATACCCCTCAGAAACATCATCCCTGATACACCCCCAACTAATTACACAATACCCCCTGGTGGTTCACACTTACACTCACTCACCCATTTGACCAAAACAAATTCAATCTCAATTCAAAATAATGAATTTTAAATGTCATGTTGGCCTTGATACTCCCAATACTGAAAAAAATGTATATGCCAAAAAAAAAGCATTCACATTGCTAAACTCACAAACTTATTTTGTCACTTAGCCATAATACCAATTACCTCATAATTTTGTAATATTTTAAATTTAAAATTTAAATTTAAATCTCCCGAAATTGCCTAGCCGCTGGTGTTTAGTGGTACCTGTAATCATTTTAATACATGTAAACCACCAATAACCAAAATTTTGTAAACTCAGCTTTTAATTCTTAAAGAGAATAAAATTTTTAAATTTGAATAATACACTAATTTTGATAAATAGATAAAATAGACAGTACTTATGGAAAATTTTTTTAGGGTGCTTCCTGTATGTACCTCAAATTATAACATACCGTAAAACCATTTGGGAGACAATCATATTGTTTTCCGTGCACCCCGTGTAGACTTGGAAAAATTAAAACCCCTGGTCCCAAGTGGTCCCCTCGACCCCACAACTTTTCCATATCACCAGACCAGTATGGATTGGGTAGCACCCACAAGTACGGGGTACTAAATTTAATTTTTGGACGTATAGATTAATTAGTTTTTAAATGAATGAAGGGGGGGGGGGGGGGGGGGGAAAAACATGGATACATCCGTCAAGGAAAACATTTGTCATAATTTCCCCCTAATTTCCAGATGTTCCTGGGGGTCATTGAAAATTAGCTGGATCACTCGAAAACCCTTTTAATTTAACATACCACTACGGCCCGTCTAATTGCTATAATAGAAGGGTTACTTAACTGTGGGTGATTGATATTCCTCATTTCTTGATTCACCATCTTTTT
>NW_026468223.1:0-12500 GCF_026875155.1 Cherax quadricarinatus | reverse complement strand
CGGAATGCTGTTCTCAGGTTTGCCAGGCGCCCATATGCTGCAGCAGTTATCTGATTGATGTGTGCTTCCGGAGACATGCTCGGTGTTATACTTACTCCAAGATCTTTCTCCTTGAGTGAGGTTTGCAGTCTTTGGCCACCTAGCCTATACTCTGTCTGTGGTCTTCTGTGCCCTTCCCCTATCTTCATGACTTTGCATTTGGCAGGATTAAATTCGAGAAGCCATTTGCTGGACCAGGTGTCCAGTCTGTCCAGGTCTCTTTGAAGTCCTGCCTGGTCCTCGTCAGATTTAATTCTCCTCATTAACTTCACATCATCTGCAAACAGGGACACTTCTGAGTCTAACCCTTCCGTCATGTCGTTCACATATACCAAAAATAGCACTGGTCCTAGGACCGACCCCTGTGGGACCCCGCTCGTCACAGGTGCCCACTGTGATACATCATTACGTACCATGACTCGTTGTTGCCTCCCTGTCAGGTATTCTCTGATCCATTGCAGTGCTCTTCCTGTTATATGCTCCTGATGCTCTAGCTTCTGCACTAATCTCTTGTGAGGAACTGTGTCAAAGGCCTTCTTGCAGTCCAAGAAGATGCAATCAACCCACCCCTCTCTCTCTTGTCTTACTTCTGTTATTTTATCGTAAAACTCCAGAAGGTTTGTGACACAGGATTTGCCTTCCGTGTGTGTGTGTGTGTGTGTGTGTGTGTGTGTGTGTGTGTGTGTGTGTGTGTGTGTGTGTGCGTTTGTGTGTTATATTCACCTATTTCTACTCACCTCTTTGTAGTTGCAGGGGTCGATTCATAGCTCCTGGCCCCGCCTCTTTACTGATTTCTACTGGGGCCTCTCTAATTTCTTATCGTGCTTGACCAATTGTGAATTCCAAACTGGTGCTGCATACACCAATATAGGCCTGACGTATATGGTGTACAGAGTCTTGAACGATTATCTTTACTGAGGTACCGGAAAGCTATTCTGAGGTTTGTCAGACGCCCGTATGCTGCAGCAGTTATAAGTTTGATGTGTGCCTCAGGAGATGTGCTTGGTATTATAGTCACCCCAGGATCTTTTTTCTTGAGTGAGATTTGCAGTCTTTGGCCACCTGGACTATACACTGCCCGCGATCTTCTTTGCCCTTCCCCGATCTTCATGACTTTGCATTTTGGCAGGGTTAAATTCAAGGAGCCAGCTGCTGGACCAGGCTTGTAGCCTGTCCAGGTCTCTTTGTAGTCCTGCCTGATCCTCGACCAATTTAATTCTCCTCATTAACTTTACATCATCTGCAAACAATGACACTTCTGAGTCTATCCCTTCCATTATGTCATTCACATATACCAAAAACAGCACAGGTCCTAGGACTGACCCCTGTGGCACCCCGCTTGTCACAGGCATCAACTCTGACACCTCGTCACGTACCATGACTAGTTGTTGCCTCCCTGGCAGATGATCTTCTGATCCATGACAGTGTCTTTCTGTTATGCGTGCCTGATCCTCTAGCTTTTGCATTAACCTTTTGTGAGGAACTGTGTCGAAGGTCTTCTTGCAGTCCAAGAAAATGCAGCCTATCCACCCCTCTCTCTCTCGTGTCTTACTTCTGTTCATTGTCATAAAACTCAAGTAGGTTTGAGACACAGGATTTTCGTTCCCTGAAACCGTGCTAGTTGTCTTTCTAGGTGCTCCATCACTCTCTTCCTGATGATTTTCTCCATGACTTTGCATACTATACACGTCAGTGACACAGGTCTGTAGTTTAATACCTCGTGTCTGTCTCCTTTTTCAAAAATTGGGACTACATTTGCCAACTTCCATACCACAGGTAATTGCCCAGTTTCAAGGGATGTGTTGAAGATTTTTGTTAATGGCACACACAGTGTCTCTGCTCCCTCTCTAAGGACCCACGGAGAGTTGTTGTCTGGTCCCACTTCCTTTGAGGTATCAAGTTCACATAGCAGCTTCTTCACTTCATCCTCGGTTGTGTGCATTTCCTCCAGCACTTGTTGGTGTACCTCCCTATTCTGAATTCCTGGAGTCCTTCCTGTCTCCACTGTAAAGACTCCTTTAAATCTCATATTGAGCTCCTCACATACCTCTTGGGCATTTGTTGTGAACTCCCCACTTTCCTTGCTCAGTCTGATTACCTGGTCCTTGACTGTTGTTTTCCTCCTGATGTGGCTGTACAACAGCTTCGGGTCAGACTTGACTTTCGATGCTATGTCATTTTCACATTGTCGCTGAGCGTCCCTTCTTATCTGTGCATACTCGTTTCTGGCTCTTCGGCTAATCTCTTTATTTTCTTGGGTCCCTTGTCTTCTGTACCTTTTCCATTCTCTAGTCCTCTCAGTTTTTTCCTCCCTACTCCTTTGGGTCAACCAAGGACTCGTTCTGGTCTTCCCATTATTTCTGTTTCCTTTAGGAACAAACCTCTCCTCTGCATCCTTGCATTTTGTTGTCACGTAGTCAATCATTTTTGTCACTGGCTTTCCTGCCAATTCTCTCTCCCACTGAACGTCTTGCAGGAAGTTCCTCATGCCTGTGTAGTCCCCCCTTTTGTAGTTTGTTTTTCTCCCGTCCTATTCCTGCTACCCTCTCCACTTGTAGCTCAACTATGTACTGAAAGCACAGAACCACATTACCACTAGCTCCAAGGGGCCTCTCGTACGTTATACCCTCGAACTACTCAAGGTGAATATTAGGTCCAGTCTTGCTGGTTCTTTCTCTCCTATCTCTCTGGTAGTGTCCCTAACATGTTGATGCATGAGGTTTTCCAGTACCACATCCAACATCTTTGCTCTTCATGTTTTGGGACGCCCATGGAGCTCCAGGTTTTCCCAATCAATCTCCTTGTGATTGAAATCACCCATAACTAGTAACTAAACTCTCCACATGTGAGCTCCCCTGACATCCTCGGCTAGTGTGTCGACCATTGCTTTGTTGCTCTTGTCGTATTCTTCTCTTGGCCTCCTGCAATTCTGTGGCAGGTTGTACATTACTGTAATTATCACCTTATGGTCATCAGACTGGATAGTTCCTACTATGTAGTCCCTTTTGCTCATTCCATTTATTTCGTCGAATCCTCACCGGTTTTTAATTAGGAATGTGACTCCTCCTCCCCCTGTGCTCCCTGTCTTTCCAGAGAATTTGGCATCCAAGTGGAAAGATTGCACCTGTTATCATCCTGGTGAGTTTTGTTTTCTAAAACTGTGGTCTGTGTGGTTGCTGTGAAGGTGGAGTTTGTAATGAGGGAGGGGGCATAGGGTATGACAAGTGAGTTTTGGGTTAAAATGTTTGGTTGCATTGGAGTTGTCCTGGTTGTATTTGATCCTCCTCCTGAGTCTGGGTTCTGTCCATCTCCATCTTCACTTCTCTTTCCTTCTTGCGTTGTGTGTGTGTGTGTGTGTGTGTGTGTGTGTGTGTGTGTGTGTGTGTGTGTGTGTGTGTGTGTGTGTGTGTGTGTGTGTGTGTGTGTGTGTGCGTGTGTGTGTGTACTCACCTAGTTGTACTCATCTAGTTGACGTTGCAGGGGTTGAGTCAAAGCTCCTGGCCCCGCCTCTTCACTGGTCGCTACTAGGTCACTCTCCCTGAACCGTGAGCTTTTTCATACCTCTGCTTAAAGCTATGTATGGATCCTGCCTCCACTACATCGCTTCCCAAACTATTCCACTTCCTGACTACTCTGTGGCTAAAGAAATACTTCATTAAATCCCTGTGATTCATCTGTGTCTTCAACTTCCAACTGTGTCCCCTTGTTGCTGTGTCCCATCTCTGGACATCCTGTCTTTGTCCACCTTGTCAATTCATCTCGGTATTTTGTAAGTCGTTATCATGTCCCCCCTATCTCTCCTGTCCTACAGTGTCGTCAGGTTGATTTCCCTTAACCTCTCCTCGTAGGACATACCTCTTAAATCGTGGACTAGTCTTGTTGCAAACCTTTGCACTTTTTCTAGTTTCTTTACGTGCTTGGCTAGGTGTGGGTTCCAAACTGGTGCCGCATACTCCAATATGGGCCTAACGTACACGGTGTACAGGGTCCTGAACGATTCCTTATTAAGAGGTCGGAATGCTGTTCTGAGGTTTGCCAGGCGCCCATATGCTGCAGCAGTTATTTGGTTGATGTGCTCTTCAGGAGATGTGCCTGGTGTTATACTCACCCCAAGATCTTTTTCCTTGAGTGATGTTTGTAGTGTCTGGCCCCCTAGACTGTACTCCGTCTGTGGTCTTCTTTGCCCTTCCCCAATCCTCATGACTTCGCACTTGGTGGGATTGAACTCCAGGAGCCAGTTGCTGGACCAGGTCTGAAGCCTGTCCAGATCCCTTTGTATTTCTGCCTGGTCTTCGATCGAATGAATTCTTCTCATCAACTTCACGTCATCTGCAAACAGGGACACCTCGGAGTTTATTCCTTCCGTCATGTCGTTCACAAATACCAGAAACAGCACTGGTCCTAGGACTGACCCCTGTGGGACCCCGCTGGTCACAGGTGCCCACTCTGACACCTCGCCACGTACCATTACTCGCTGCTGTCTTCCTGACAAGTATTCCCTAATCCATTGCAGTGCCTTCCCTGTTATCCCTGCTTGGTCCTCCAGTTTTTGCACTAATCTCTTGTGTGGTAATGTGTCAAAAGCCTTCTTGCAGTCCATGAAAATGCAATCCACCCACCCCTCTCTCTCTTGTCTTACTGCTGTCATTATGTCATAGAACTCCAGTAGGTTTGTGACACAGGATTTCCCGTCTCTGAAACCATGTTGGCTGCTGGTGATGAGATCATTCCTTTCTAGATGTTCCACAACTCTTCTCCTGATAATGTTTTCCATGATTTTGCATCCTATACATGTCAGTGACTCTGGTCTGTAGTTTAGTGCTTTATGTCTGTCTCCTTTATTAAAGATTGGGACTACATTTGCTGTCTTCCATGCCTCAGGCAATCTCCCTGTTTCGATAGATGTATTGAATATTGTTGTTTGGGGTACATATAGCAACTCTGCTCCCTATCTAAGGACCCATGGAGAGATCTTTTCTGGCCCCATTGCCTTTGAGGTATCTATCTCACTCAGAAGCCTCTTCACTTCTTCCTCGGTTGTGTGTACTGTGTCCAGCATATGGTGGTGTACCCCACCTCTTCGTCTTTCTGGAGCCCCTTCTGTCTCCTCTGTGAACATTTCTTTGAATCTCTTGTTGAGTTCCTCACATACTTCACGGTCATTTCTTGTTGTCTCTCCTCCTTCCTTCCTTAGCCTGATTACCTGGTCCTTGACTGTTGTTTTCCTCCTGATGTGGCTGTATAACAGTTTCGGGTCAGATTTGGGTTTTGCTGCTATGTCGTCTTCATATTGTTGTTTGGCCTCCCTTCTTATCTGTCCATATTCATTTCTGGCTCTACAACTGCTCTCCTTATTCTCCTCGGTCCTTTCCTTCTACATTTCTTCCATTCCCTAGCACACTTGGTTTTTGCCTCCCTGCACCTTTGGGTGAACCATGTGCTCATCCTGACTTTTTCATTATTCCTGTTATCCTTAGGTACAAACCTCTCCTCAGCCTCCTTGCACATTGTTGTTACATATTTCATCATCTCATTAACTGGCTTCCCTGCCAGTTCTCTGTCCCCCTGCACCCCGTTCAGGAAGTTCCTCATTCCCGTGTAGTCCCCTTTCTTATAGTTTGGCTTCATTCGCCCTGGCCTTCCTGCTTCCCCCTCCACTTGTAGCTCTACTGTGTATTCGAAGCTCAAAACCACATGATCGCTGGCCCCAAGGGGTCTTTCATATGTGATGGCCTCAATATCTGCACTACTCAAGGTGAATACTAAGTCCAGTCTTGCTGGTTCATCCTCTCCTCTCTCTCTTGTAGTGTCCCTTACATGTTGGTACATGAAGTTTTCCAGTACCACCTCCATCATCTTAGCCCTCCATGTATCTTGGCCCCCATGTGGCTCCAAGTTTTCCCAATCGATTTCCTTGAGGTTAAAGTCACCCATGATCAGGAGCTTTGCCCTGCATGCATGAGTTTTTCTGGCTACTGCAGCCAGTGTGTCAACCATCACTCTATTGCTCTCATCATACTCTTGCCTTGGCCTCCTGCTGTTCTGTGGTGGGTTATACATCACTGCAATTACCACTTTGGGACCTCCAGAGAGAAGTGTTCCAGCTATGCAATCACTTTGTTCTCCGCTGTCTCCTCTCTCCAGCTCATCAAAATTCCATCGGTGTTTGATCAGCAATGCCACTCCTACAGCCCCCTGTTCCTTCTGTCTTTCCTCAGGATCTGGTATCCCGTTGGAAAGATGGCATCTGTTATCATACCTGTAAGCTTGGTTTCTGTGATCGCTATGATATCTGGTGATGCCTCTTTGACTCTTTTGTGCCACTCCTCCCACTTGTTTGTTATTCCATCAGCGTTTGTGTACCATACCTTCAGTTTCCTTTCCAACACTGTGGTTTGGGGGGCCTGTGGGGGTGGGAGACCTGGTAGCATACTGTGGGATTCTATGGTTGGGGGTTGGGTGGAAGCTGTGGGTATGGATTGTATTGTGTGTTGGGATGCTGTGATAGGTTGTGGGGTTCAAAGGATAGTTGTGTGTGTGCTTGCCCTTGCTGCTCTGTTCTGCTCTGACTGACCTCTGCTGGTTCCATCCTTGTCTCCTTTCCTAGCTCCTTTCGCTTTTTTGTCCTCTCCCTCAGCTGCTGTCTCTCTGTTTGTGTTCGGTCTCTGTCTAGGAACACCTTCTTGTACTCTTCCAAGCTTTTCAACTGTGGTTTCTCTTGGAGGATCCTGTTCTGCACAGTTTCTGTCCTGAGAATCAGCTTGATCGGTCGGTTTCTGCCCTTCAAGTACCCCCCTATTCTCCGAAAATTTGCAATCTCGTCCATGTCTTCTCCCCCTATTTCCGTGATGATTTTCTCAATCTCCTTTGTTTCTTCCTGCCGTCTTTCAGTGTGCGTCCTTTCCTCTCTCTCTCCCGAAGCCCATGGATAAACACTGATTTTGCCCTTTCCTCCTCCCATTGCCTCTTCCTCTGTGACTTGGTTCCTGTCTGTATGTGGTCATTTTCTCCCTTGATTTTTCCAGTGGCTCTTGGTAGCATGGTTGTCCCTCAGCATTCGACCTATCTCCCTCTCCTTTTTGCACCCATCTGCTCTTTCCTTCCACCCCCTGGCCCTTCTTTGCAGGCTGATATGACCTTAGCAAAATTCATATTCCTTCCTTCCTGTTCAGCCTCTCAGCTTGTATGGTGTATCTTCTCTGGTCACTCCCCCTGAGACTTGCTTCACCCTTTTTTACTTCAAATTCTAGGACCTTTACCCTGGCTACTGCAGTTTCGACTTGTGCCTCCCAATTCTTCGTCTCCTTCTCCAACCTCTTTTCCCATGTCACAGAGAGCTCTTTCTCCATTTCTTCAGAAAGCTCTCCTAATTTTCTCTCCCATTCTTGCTCTATCCTTTTCCACTGCTCCTCCATCCATTCCTTTCCCCATCAGTACCATTGTCATTGATCCCTGATTCCTGCGAGTCCCAACCATTTTTTTTTTTTTTTTTTTTTAGTGAAAGAGAGAAAGAAAGACAAAATGGAAAAGGGGAAGAGAGTGAGAGAGAGGGAGAAAGAGAGAGAAGGGGAGGGTAGAAGGAGAGAGGGGAAAAAAAAGGGAAAAGGGGGAGAAAGTGAGAGGGGGGGAAAAGGTAAGGAGAGAGAGAGAGGGGGATAGTGACAAGGGAAAGAGAGAGAGAAAAGAAAAGGAAGAGAGAGAGAGAGGGAAGAGAGGAAGAGAGGAATAGAGAGAGAGAGGGAGAGGGGAGAGAGAGGAAGAGATAGAGTGGAAGTTAGAGAGAAAGAGGTGAGGGAAGAGGAGAGGAAGAGAGAGAGGAAGAGAGAGAAGAAGAGAGATAGGAAGAGAGAGAGGATGAGAGAAAGGGAGAGAGAGAGAGAGAGAAAGAGAGAGAGAGAGGGGAGAGAGGAAAAGAGGGAGAGGAGAGAGAGAGGAGAGAGAAAAGGGGAGAGGAGAGAGAGAAAAGAGAGAGAGAGAGGAGAGAGAGAGGGGAGAGAGAGAGAGAGGAAGAGAGAGAAGGAGAGGGAGAGAGACGGAGGGGGGAAAGGAAGGTTAGAGGGTCACTTCACAGGAAGGTGTGAAATCCTCTATATATGTGTGTGAGTGTGTGTGTGTGTGTGTGTGTGTGTTTTGTGTGTGTGTGTGTGTGTGTGTGTTGTGTGTGTGTGTTGTGTTTTGTGTGCATGTATGCGTGTATGTG
Source organism: Cherax quadricarinatus (assembly GCF_026875155.1). Lineage (NCBI taxonomy): Eukaryota > Metazoa > Arthropoda > Malacostraca > Decapoda > Parastacidae > Cherax > Cherax quadricarinatus. The sequence goes on along the minus strand of NW_026468223.1, from coordinate 4,261 downwards.
TGTATGTATGTTTTGTTAGTTACATTTTGTCCTAGGCACATGTCGATTGGACACTAGGCCTGTTGTATAAGAGTACGTGTGTGTGTGTGTGTGTGTGTGTGTGTGTGTGTGTGTGTGTGTGTGTGTGTGTGTGTGTGTGTATGTGTGTGTGTGTGTGTGTGTGTGTGTGTGGTGTGTGTGTGTGTGTGTGTGTATGTGTGTGTGTGTGTGTGTGTGTGTGTGTGTGTGTGTGTGTGTGTGTGTGTGTGTGTGTGTGTGTGTGTGTGCATGTAAGTGTGTACTCACCTATTTGTACTCACCTATTTGTGGTTGCAGGGGTCGAGTCATAGCTCCTGGCCCCGCCTCTTCACTGATTGCTACTAGGTCCTCTCTCTCCCTGTCCCATGACCTTTATCATACCTCGCCTTAAAACTATGTATGGTTCCCGCCTCCACTACTTCACTTTCTAGGGTATTCCACGGCTTGACTACTCTATGACTGAAGAAATACTTCCTAACATCCCTTTGATTCATCTGAGTCTTCAACTTCCAATTGTGAACTCATGTGTCTGTGTCCCATCTCTGGAACATCCCATCTTTGTCCACCTCGTCTATTCCACGCAGTATTTTATGTGTCGTTATCATGTCTCCCTTGACCCTCCTGGCCTCCAGTGTCGTCAGGCCGATTTCCCTCAACCTTTCTTCGTAGGACAAACCCCGTAGCTCTGGGACTAGTCTTGTTGCAAACCTTTGCACTTTCTCTAATTTCTTGACATGCTTGACTAGGTGCGGATTCCAAACTGGTGCTGCATACTCCAGTATGGGCCTGACGTAAATGGTATACAGAGTCTTGAACGAATCGTTATTGAGGTATCGGAACGCTATCCGCAGGTTTGCCAGGCGCCCGTATGCTGCAGCAGTTATCTGATTGATGTGCGCCTCAGGAGATATGCTCGGTGTTATACTCACCCCCAGATCTTTTTCCTTGAGTGAGGTTTGCAGACTTTGGCTATCTAAACTATATTGTGTCTGTGGTCTTCTTTGCCCTTCCCCAATGTTCATGACTTTGCATTTGGCAGGGTTAAACTGAAGGAGCCAGTTGCTGGACCAGGCTTGTAGCCCATCCAGGTCTCTTTGTAGTCCTGCCTGATCCTCATCCGATTTGATTCTTCTCATTAACTTCACATCATCTGCAAACAAGGACACTTCTGAGTCTATCCCTTCCGTTATGTTATTCACATATACCTAGAACAGCACAGGTCCTAGGACTGACCCCTTTGGAACCCCGCTTGTCACAGGCGCCCACTCTGACACCTCGTCACGTACCATGACTCGTTGTTGCCTCCCTTTCAGGTATTCTCTGATCCATTGCAGTGCCTTTCCTGTTCTGTGTGGCTGATCCTTCTTGCTGTCCAAAAAAATGCAGTCGATCCACCCCTCTCTCTCTTGTCTTACTTCTGTCACCTTGTCATAAAATTCTAGTAGGTTTGTGACACAGGATTTTCCCTCCCTGAAACCATGCTGGTTGTCAATTATACACTTGTTTCTTTCCAGGTGCTCCACCACTCTCCTCCTGATGATCTTCTCCATGACCTTGCATACTATACACGTTAGTGATACAGGTCTCTAGTTTAGTGCCTCATGTCTGTCTCCCTTTTTAAAAATTGGGACTACATTTGCCATCTTCCATACCTCGGGGGTTGCCCAGTTTCAAATGATGTGTTGAAGATCTTTATTAATGGTACACACAATATCTCTGCTCCCTCTTTAAGGACCCATGGAGAGATGTTGTCTGATCCTATCGCCTTTGAGGTGTCAAGTTCGCATAGCAGCTTCTTCACGTCCTCCTTGGTTATATGTACCTCATCCAGCACTTGCTGGTGCACCCCCCTGCTCTGATTTCCTGGAGTCCTACTGGTTTCCAATGTAAATACTTCTTTAAATCTCGTGTTGAGCTCCTGACATACCTCCCGGTCGTTTCTTGTGAATTCCCCATCACCCTTCCTCAGTCTGATTACCTGGTCCTTGAATGTTGTTTTCCTCCTGATGTGGCTGTACAACAGCTTCGGGTCAGTCTTTACTTTTGATGCTATGTCATTTTCATATTGTCTCTGAGAATCCCTTCTTATCTGTGCATATTCGTTTCTGGCTCTTCGGCTGATTTCTTTATTTTCCTGAGTTTCTTGTCTTCTGTACCTTTTCCATTCTCTAGTACACTAGTTTTTGCTCCCTACACCTTTGGTGTGAACCAAGGACTCGTTCTGTTCTTCCCATTATTTCTGTTTCCCCTTGGGAACAAACCTCTCCTCTGCCTCCTTGCATTTTGTTGGGGACATAGTCCATCATTTCTTGTACTGGTTTTCCTGTCAGTTCCCTCTCCCACTGAATGTCTTGAAAGAAGTTCCTCAAGCCTGAGTAGTTTCCCCCTTTTGTAGTTTGGTTTTTCCCACCCTATTCCTGCTGCTCTCTCCACTTGGAGCTCAACTATGTAGTCAAAGCACAGAACCACATGATCACTAGCTCCCAGGGGCCTTTCATATATGATATCCTCGATGTCAGAATTACTCAAGGTCTTGCTGGTTCATCCTCTCCTCTCTCTCTCTCTGGTAGTGTCTCTAACATGTTGATGCATGAGGTTTTCCAGTACCACATCCATCATCTTGGCTCTCCATGTTTCGGGACCCCCATGGGGCTCCAGGTTTTCCCAGTCAATCTCCTCGTGATTAAAATCACCCATAACTAGTAACTTTGCTCCCCCCCATGTGTGCTCTCCTGGCCACCTTGGCTAGTGTGTCGACCATTGCTCTGTTGCTCTCATCGTATTCTTCTCTTGGCCTCCTGCAGTTCTGTGGTGGGTTGTACATTACTGCAATTATGTCCCTCAGACTGGATTGTTCCTACTAAGTAGTCCCTATCGCCCGTGCCATCCATTCCTTCCATTTTCTCAAACCCCCACTGGTTTTTAATGAGCAGTGCAACTCCTCCTCCCCCTCTCCTCCCTCTGTCTTTCCTGAGGATTTGATATCCGGATGGAAAGATTGAATCTGTTATTATTCTGGTGAGTTTTGTTTCTGTGAGTGCTATTATGTCTGGGGATGTCTCCTTGATTCTTTCGTGCCACTCCTCATACTTATTTGTTATTCCATCTGGATTTGTATACCACACCTTCAACTTCCAACTTCTTTTCTAAGATTGTGGTCTGGGTGGTGTATTGGGGTTGGGGAAGTGGGAGACCTGATAAGGAACTATGGGTGGTTGCTGTGGGGGTGGAGTTTGTAATGCAGTGGGTGGGGGCATTGGATGTGGCATGGGTGTTTTGGTTTAGAGTGTTTGGTTGCACTGGGGTTGACCTGGTTGGGAGGCTTCTATAGGAAGTTGTGAGGGAGGCTGTATTTGATCTTCCTGTGTCTGGGATCTCCTGTCTGTCTCCTCCATCCCCTCTCTTTCCTCCCTTCGCCTTTGTACCATCTCTCTCAGTTTCTGCCTTTCTTCTTGTGTTCTATCGCGGTCGAGATACACCTTCCTGTGTGCCGGCATGTCCCTTAATCGTGCTTTCTCCTGCAGGATCCTGTTGTGAGTCGATTCTGCCTTGAAGGTCACTTTCACTGGCCGGGTTCTTTTTTTTACAAACCTCCCTATTCTCCGAAAATTTTCCAGCTGGGTCATGTCGTCTTCTCCTATTGCTTTCATGATGCTTTCAATTGCTTTTTTATCCCCTTGTTTTCTTGCTTCATATGTTTCCCCTTCAACTTCCTGGAGCCCATACACAAAGACTGATCTCACCCTTTCATTCTCCCACTGCATATCCCTGTGCATCCCCTCATTCAATTTGATTTCCTCCATTTCAGCTTTCCTTTCTTCAGTTTCACTAGCTAATGTACTTGGGCTCAGTCGCCTGTCATTTTCCCTTCTCTGCTTTCCCTGGGCTCTGCTGTGGTCTGTTAGTGCCTCCACATATGGCTTAGCTCTTTCATTTACTACAGTCTCCACTGATTGAGCTTCTACATGCAGTTTTGCTCCTTCTTTCCCTACAGTTCCCTTATTTGTGACTGAGGTAGCAGTCTCTGTTGTCAATCCCAAAATGTTCTTTAGTTCTATAGGCTGTTTCAGATTTTTCAGTTCCTCTTCTAAACTCTGTATCCTGGCCTCTGCTGCTTTGACATGCACCTCCCACTTCCTGCTTTCCATGTCTATCCTCTCTTCCATTCTCATGCTAAGTTCTTCTAGTTTCTTTTCCATTCATGTTCCTTTTTGTGAGTCTGCTGCCCAAATTTCCCTTTTCA
>NW_026468222.1:0-12811 GCF_026875155.1 Cherax quadricarinatus | reverse complement strand
TGCAAATTTTAAAACAAGGATAAAAAGATACAAATCGTGTTAGTTTTTACATAACTAACTTAACCTAACCTTTAATTAATTAGTACATTGTCTATTATTTGTTTAAGATGGTCCCTGGCAAGCAAGAGGTGAAACAATTTGGATGAAAAAATAAAACAGAATGCTAAGAAATCCTACCTCATATCCAGTCTTGATATGTGTGTAATTCTTGATTTTCCAGAACCACAAGGCTGAATTAGGTACCGGGAAGCCAAGACTATTCCCCGAACACCACCAACTAGAACGGGAGCATCAGTATGTTCTACAGAGGTTTCCACAACCACACAACTTCCTCGTGCCAAGTCACTCCTCCAACATCTGGCAGAAAATTTTACTTTTATAAGTTGGAAAAAAAATCCTCGCCTCATTTCTGTAACTTACCATACAAGCTTTAGGAAATGTTTCTCAATGTCTGTAAAAGTATAAAATTCAGATAGCTGAGGATATTTTAAATTTAACTTACATTTTATTTATCATGATTCATTAAAACTATTCTGATTTTTACAGTTTAACCTGGGTTTTCATATGCTCTAGTTGGAGAAAATTCTCTATAAAGTGTATTTTTGGGTGTCTGGAACGGATTAATTGGTTCCGTTCCAGACACCCAAAAATATTAAGAAAAAATACATTTTCTAAAAAATTTTCTCCAAATAGGGCATATGAAAACTGAGGTTCCACTGTATCTGCAAATAATAAAGTTAATCAAATATTTTTGTTACAATTTAAAAAATTGCTAAAACATATTGAGCCTTTAGCCATAATTTTAATTTATAGACTATCATTGGGGCCTTCCTCAAGGAAGGTACCTTAATGCAGGTGATGGAGCTCTCTGATCCAAGGAACTAAACCTAATTTTCTTATTCCCTAGGTGCTGCATGATTGTAATACAGTTGTACCCCGAGTTTCGAACTGCTCCCAACTCGACCAATTATGTAAGTGTATTATTGCAAGTGCTCTTATAAGTGTATTTTTGGGAGTCTGAAATGGACTAATCTAATTTACATTATTCCTTATCGGAAAAAATTAGTTCGGTAATGACACTCGAACAGCCTTCTGGAACTAAGAAAGTTCGAAACTCGGGGTCCCACTGTAATGTCAATGGGGTCTTGCATGAATTTGAAGCGCATTAAGTGTTGCTAACCAAGAAAAGAACTTATATATTCAAAATTAATATGAATTGCATTATAGTAGATAATCGTTTGCAGAAGGGATTATTTGTATATCCTTCCTCCGTAAGCCATGCATGCTGTAAGAGGCGACTAAAATGCCGGGAGCAAGGGGTTAGTGACCCCCTTCTGTATAAATTACTAAACATAAAAAGAAGAAAAACTTTCCCATTTTCTTTATCAGGTCACCTGCCTTGGTGGGAGATGGCCAGTGTTGAATAAAAAATTTGTATTATATATTTACAGTGCCTTTGGAATAGGGGATAATCAAGTTTGATCCAAGAAGGTAAAAGTAGGTTCAATTCTTTGAAGAGAGACTTGCCAGTGTGAAGGCACCCTTCCCTTGAAGAGATTATATTAAAGAAAAAAAAAGAGATTATTATAATCATGGGGAGCACTAAACCCATAGGATTATACAGCATGTGGGGGGGGGGGGATGGAAGGTATTCAGGGAACTGGAGCATAGATTCAATTCCCTACATCAAGAGCCCCTCACCAGCATCAAGGAACCTCCCTTGAGGGGAGAAAAAAAAAATTTCATAAATGTGCCAAAATTCAATTTTAGATAATGCATGTGTTTACAATAACAAAGGAACCTGGATGATCCCACTCAAGGTAACTAAAATATAGTTGATAACAATGATGGAAGCCAAAACCAGCACAGTAATTTCTTTACACCTAAAATGATCTAATTAAAAAGTTGTACTTTAATGACACCAAGTCTTAAACTGCTCTACCTTAGGACACAGTAGTCTACTGGGGGTCGTGGAGGCATAGAGTTGCACATATACTGGAAAACTTCAGCCTGGCGATCTAAACGACAAACTACTCTCCATTTCAACAGAGAATCATCCCATAAGTGCCTGAAAAATATACATGAAGTTTATAATGATCCATATAAAAATTACTGTATTAATACTTAATGAAGAAATTAAACTCTACATGTTATTTATTGTACAATAAATAACCAAAACAAAAGGGAATTTACCTTTCTCTAATAACACGATTCAGCAGTTCTGCTGGTGGAGCTTCTACTTCTGTGGTTGCTCGCCACAAGCGTAGTGGGTGACCATCTCCCACTTTGCGGTAAAGTATCTCTACGTGTGAATCAGCACAATTCATGTGTATCCATCCTCGAGTTCTGTAACACAATATTTTTTGAGTACATTTTCTCTTTAGTTACAGAATCTACTTTTTTCTAATTCCTTAAGAGAACACAAAAAAATAAAATAGTATTCCTGCTTATATTCTCTCAATGAGCTAGTAAAATGCAGAGTACATAATAATCAATAATTCGCCATGGCAAAAGTAAAGTTTATCATGAACTGTAACAGACTGAATAGCAACAACTTTTGCCTGATTAGATTCAACTCATACATGTAGTAGTATTAATTCTATGCTGCACATCTTTAATCACACCTTTTGCTGGTCATTTTTTCTTAATATATGCTATCCTCATCCCTTTCAGGGTCAGAACCTGATATGAAAATTGCTCTCAGGGTTTTGGAGAATTTAAAAAAAAAAAAATAAACTTTATGAAATGATATTCTTTTTCCAAAGGTAATGAAACTAAAAGTACAAAATTTGATGGAAAACTCATGGAATTACAGCGATCTTGGTGATATTTACACATCAGCAATTTTGCCCACTCTGAGCCCTATTTTTGCCAATTCCATTCTTCTATTGCTTTCTCTGTATTTGCTAGTATTGCTTCTATTCTAATAAATGAATACAAGAAACCACCCATTTCAACTAAGCAATAAAGTGATCAGAAATTGGCCAATTTCACACAAAATGCAAAAACTGCCAATTTAAAAATAGGGTCTGGAATAAACAATGTAGACATTCCTGGCACTAAAAAAACATTACCTCTGTTCAATTAGTTCATCCCAGGCCTCTCCTATAAATTTCTCTTTTTTTCCATTTGAATTTTTATTCCACAAAAATAGATTTACTGTTATGCAGACTACTGCACTGTTGTCATAACTGTATAATAATGTCAGCCTATTTGTGAACACTAGTTGGACACGTATTGAATGAGTGATGCAATTCGTTTTTCTCTGTATGCAAAAAAATTTAACTTTTTGCTATTTTGACTCAATTTCAATTACTTTCAGTTCTGAACCAAATCAAAATCATCTTTAATTCTGTAACATAACTTTCCATTCTATCAAATGAGACTAAAACTAATACAACAACCATAAAAAAACATAACGAAAATACATTGGGGAAATCACTGTTTTAAGCCAAAACCCCTATCACAACCCTGCATGCACTGCATGCTGCAGGAATTTTTTATACAGTGCACTCTTTTTGTATAGATGCATTCTCTCATATCTAGGCCCAAATTTACTGCTCACAGCTCATTGAGGGCGCTAAGCTCATCACGCAGAACAATGGGACCTACCCGGCTTCAAAGTCATAGTACATTGGAGGCCCACCCCAAAAGAGTTAACTCTTTGCTCGCTACATTTATATCCGATTCAGAAGATATTAAATTTTAGCACTTTCTATGAAAATAATAATAAAATGAATGACAGAATTTTTATACTGTAATTTTATCATCACAAGAAAACTTTAAAAATGAACTGTACATGGAGGTACAACAGTTTGAATATAATACAGTGGACCCCCGGTTAACGATATTTTTTCATTCCAGAAGTATGTTCAGGTGCCAGTACTGACCGAATTTGTTCCATAAGAAATACTGTGAAGTAGATTAGTCCATTCAGACCCCCAAACATACACGTACAAACGCCCTTACATAAATACACTTACATAATTGGTCGCATTGGGGGGTGATCATTAAGCGGGGGTCCACTGTATTGTGTTCAGAGGGCAGAGACTTTGTATTACAAGTCTGAATATAAAATTTGTGTAGTTTTAAATAATATAATTGGATAGCTGAATTTAATACTGTGTGTTTTAACTGTACATACTTGTCTCTTGCTTCCTTAAGTAGAGATGTAATGCAAGCATTCATATGGGAAGCCCAGTCTCCTTCCATGGTACTTGCACCTGGGGACCCATTACAACTAGATCCTCAAGGCACACTGGTTGGCTCTGCTCCAAATATGTAAATCGGCATTTTTGACAACATCTCTATGGGCACACACTGAATTTGGCTGACCTGTAAATAGTTCAAAATTACCATAGCTTACAATAACGAGTTATAAAACTGGGATCCATATTTCAATGTACAGTACTATAACATTACTGGGGCAATTTATAATTCCTTATTGAACAGTAAAGTTCCACTTATTCAGAAACTAATTAGTAACAGGAACTTTAAATTGCCCTATTAGAAATAGTCTCAAGATATGTCCTTGATTTATGCCCACGATACATGAAGGTTTCAGCCCTCATTCTCTTCCCCCATAAAACAGGAATGCTTAAGAAAAAAATAGTGCTGCATGATCCTTTCGTGTTTAGCATTTAAGACAAAAAAATGCAACCTCAAAACCCACATCCAACACAAAAAAAGAAAGTTTCAAAATCAGTTAATCACTTTCATCTGAAAGTATATTACAACATATTAACCCTATACCTAACATACAAAATTTGTGAATTGAGCTTAACAACTATAAACTAGCTGATTAATAGAAAGCAAAATCTACAACAGCACCCTAAGTAACCCTAGGCCAAATGTCAATCTTGTACAGGTTAAAACCCCTATGACTACTACAGGTTTATGCCTACAACAAACCCAAAACTGTACTTCTACATGTGATGTAAGATTCTACCTAGAAGATTGCAAGAGATCTCATGAGGGGCTGAATGACACAGGATATATAACTTTTTTGATAAAACACCAAAATCATGACAAACCACAAGCAACCATGACTAAAAACCATCTTTTCATGTACATACATAACTCAAGGTACAGACAAGATGTGCCATGCATACCCCCCCAAATACGCTTTCTTCTTTCAACAAAGTGGCCATATCCCACCGAGGCAAGGTTGACTAAAAATGAAAAACAAAAGTTTCTCTCTTTAAATTTAGTAATGAAATTCAGAAGTGGAACGGAATTCGTCCTCTGAAAAGTTATGGTTTTTGTAAGAGCAACTAAAATTCCAGAAGCAAGGGACTAGTAACCTCTTCTCCGTATACATTACTAAATTTAAAAAAGAGAAACTTTCGTTTTTTTCTTTTTAAAAGCCACCCTGCCTCAGTGGGATATGGACAGTTTGTTGAAAGACAATATATATATACAGAAATTGGGAGTAAAAGCACTCTAGAAAGTGTAATTGGTATTATTTAGGGGTCAGAAATTTACTTCAATTCATATTGTAACTTCTTATTTTAAAGTTTTATTAATAAAATAAAAAATACATTGTTTTTAATCATGCTAATAAAAACAAAATTTATTTAGTACCTCTTTCCCCCCTAACCATCAATTACTGTATCTTACCCACACCCTCATTCCCTTTAGACTGAGTAATGAACTACGTATAAAAAAAAAATCAAGTGACAACAAAATGCAAGACTTCAGACATAAACTTATTTACTACTGAATTCTTTTAACCTCCGGAAACCAAATATAATCGTTACTGTATTCATCTATTGTTACGGAATTTGTGGGAAAGCACCAAACTTGTATGGGTTACACAGCACCAGGGGGTTGCAAGTAATCAAATTCAAACAAAAGGGAAAGGGGAGGATAGATCCAATTCTCTGGGTCAAGAGCCTTTCACCAGCATCAACTGTCCAAATGTAGATCTATGTTTGCTCGCGAAGCACTCTGAACGTAGATCTACGTTTTTTTTTTATGTTCTTTCTTAGGGAGAAAATCAAGGTCGGAGCACTACGTTCACAAACGTAGATATACGTTTGGACAGTTTAAGGGTTAAAGGGTGATATTCATTTTTAAAAAATCACTGGGATGTGTTACCTGTCTTTTTCTTATCCATAAATGACTGAGTCTTATAATTTACCTGTTGTATCATAAGGGTGAGGCACTGGTGAGCTGCTTTATTTTCATGAAGATCTCGTTGTTCAGGAGTCCCTGCTGCCCTACGTCGCAGTGGGCTTGACCCAGACCCACCAACGTTTAAGTGGAATAGTGATGGTGCTAGACACACAGCCAAGTTGCTGGCATGCATCTGTAAAAATATAGGATTAGTTATAATTTTTTTTTTTTTTTTTTATATTTTATTAAAAAAGTTCATCACAGCACATAAAAATAACAAAACAGGTCTTATCTGTCAACAAATGTAATAAGTGTTCCATCAGTGAGTTTGCAAAGTGAAACTATTATCTTAATACCTTTCTGATGTTCATTTATCAAGTGCATTAATTTTTGTGCAGATATCCTGGATTTTTTTTAAAGTTCTATTTATTAAACTAGCTTAAGAAATAAGGCACAAAATTTTAATGTGCTTAACTGAATTGGATGACTGGAAAACAACCCCAACAACCTTTTTGTGATTGCCAGTAGAACATCCAGTGCAATATCAGTTATATTAGAGACAATATAGCAAACTCCTTATTTCTGCCTACGTCCACGCATATCAAGTAACAGATTCTATCAGAATTTTATGACTTAAAAATGTCCTTCTGCCCTTTGTGATTCCTAACAGAATATTCACTGCAATGCACTATGTTTCATTAGTACCAACACAATAACCTGTCCTTTAATTCTGTCTCAAATCTCTCTACATCAAGAAATTGTGTTTGGTGATATACCTGATTGAGATGTGAGTTTAGCTGCAACATCTCTAGGAAGGTTAGAAAGCCATGGAGCACTTCCCTGTTCTCATCTGGCAATAATAAAACTGCACATTGCAGGGGCCCCAAGACATGTTTAGCAGGTAAGTCTGAGAGAAACAACAAGCTATTAAAAAATAAATGTTACATAAAATGTAAAGCTTAGCATATATAAATTTTTTTAAAAAAAATGCGTACATGACAACAACTAACATTATGATAAGTACATACATCTGTATCAGCAGAATACAAAATTACTATTATATTCTGAGGAAACACTAAAACCCAATAGGGTCATTCAGTTCCTGGGGATTGAGAGATATCTGGATATAATCCAAAGAAGAGGATACCTCTTGAGTTCATAGATCAAAAGCCTTTCAAGTACATCAAGGGATCCTCCTTGAAGAAAGCAGTATAAAAAAAAGGTTATAAACATTGAACAACATGTCTGCTAAAGACTTCCAAAAATCATACTAGGACCCACTTAGTGGTTAAGCAACTGTTGCCATACTAATGCAGGGTTTTCACCCACATAAAAAAGCAACCCATAACATACACATCTAGTAAATGTAGTTATAATAATATGGTGGGTAATAGATATGGTAAATAAGTACTATTGAAATAAATTAGTTAACCAAGATATACACTTCATCTATAACTAGACTTGCATTTTAACCCTTTCACTGTAGATACTCCCCAAATTGAAAACCTCTTCTGTGTCAGTATTTTTGAAAATACATAAAATTATTTTAACTTCTATAATGGTAGAGGATCTTTTTCTAAAGGTAAAGACAACAAATTCATGCAGGCGTGAATATGGAGGTCATGGAGCACTTGCACACCAGCAATTGTTGCTCAATTTCAGTAAAATTTTAGGCCAATTTCAGTTCTCAAACTGACCTAATTCACAGCTATTTGTTTAGTATGCTTTTTGTACTATCCAACAATCACAAGAAATTGTCAGTTTTTATTTTTTCAATAAATTCCAATTTACAGTGTCTGAAACAAACACCGTAGACATTCCGGCCGCTAAAGCAATCAAACTGCCAGGCTTCTCCTATATAACACTTGCCCTCCTATCTGAATCCATTGTCACACCAAAATTCTGTTTTTTGCCCCTATTTCTCAACTAATAAACTACAAACAAGTATGTTTTGTCACAGTTTAGGCCATCCCAATAACTGAAGCAAAATTAGTAATTACCCTTAAGACAGACCTGTTGGGGGATAATACTGGAGATCTCCCCCTAGTCTTCTCTGATAATACATATCTCAAAAAATCTATATGTAATTTCTGCCACTCTGACACCTATTTCAGGCCACTTCTGGTCTGAAACCAACTACAATCTTCTCCATTTCACTAGCATGTCTTCCAGTCTATCTATTGGCACCAAGAAACAGTCATTAAAACCATATTTAAGCCTTATGATTAGTTGCCCAAAATTCATTGCTTAATTAGTGGCTTTCTTTTGTAACTAAAACTGTATTAATTCTTTTAACTGCATACATTATTTGTATGGCATAAAGAAATAAGCATTATTATTATTATTATTTAAACCAAACACAAGGTCACAGGTTTGTCGTTCCGATCATGTTTTTAAGGTACTGCACATACCCATTACACAGAATATACACTGCATGGGGCATTATTTTTTTTATTGCTGCACACACCTCACAAATACATTCTATTATGTCTAGGCCAAAATTTACCACTCCCAACAAAATCTGAATTATGCTTAGATCTACATCAACAACACTGATCCCACTGATGCAGCTCTATGTGACCAACAGTGAATAGGTTAAGCAGATTAACACATAAAAGTTATAATATGCTTATTATCTTACACAAATTTGGAAGATTCAGGATGAGACTATAACCAAGAGGTTGGAGGTTAGACTTAGATTAATAATTTACATGAGGGTCACCTATTTCTGTCCAAGTTTTAACATATGAGACCCTTCAAGAGAGGCACCTTGATGTTAATAAAGTGTTCTTGATCCAATGAATTGGCACCACCCTCCCCTTCCTTGGACTGATTCTGATTACCTCCTATTCCTAAGATGCTGTATGACTCTTATTCATCTGTATCTTTCCCCATGAATATAATAATATCGTATGAGAGATGGTAAGGGACTACAGTAAATGATAAAAGTATTCATCAAGACATGTTGAATAAATACATAGTACTGTACTATTCTGGTTACTGATTTTTACTGGAAAAAATACAAGGAATCATGTGGTAAAGAAAGTAAATAAAATAATTTGCAAGTACAGTAGGGCCCCACTTTACGGCGTTCTGCTAATACGGTCACTTCAAATTATGACCAAAACTCGCTATACGGCTCCCCCCACCTGACTTTCTAATACGGTCACCGTGCTGAACCCGGTTTGTTTACATTCTCTATGAGATCCGTAAGCACTAAGTCTCTCCATTTTGTCTGGAAACTCCAAAATTTCAAGTGTTTTTAAAAGTTATTTCATATTTTATATATACCCTGATAATTATACTTATGTATACCTATACCTAAATAAACTTACATACCGTGCTGACGTGCAGGTACACATTAAAATCAGTGTCTTATGTCTCGAGACGTCATATTAGTAATGATAATCATCGAGTCTCATTTAAATGTCGTATATTACGTTAATACGTATACACATTTTCATTAATCCGTCTATGATATTTTTTCAAAATTATATAATAAACAGGATGCATAGCATATAAATATAATAAATACACCCCACAGTAGAATAAATAAACAAATATGAGATGTGGTAGCCAGATAACTTGTACAAGTGATGGCAAGAATAACATTTTCTCTAGTCTAACATAAGAGAAAATGTGTTACTGGGAGTAACTGTAGAAAATTATTCTTTTCGTATGTATGTAAGTAAGTTTATTCAGATATACACAAATACAGTTACATAGATTATCATACATAACAGCATATGTGTAGAGAACCTGGGATAACCCAAAAAAGTCATAATGCTTTATTTCCATTGCCTTCACTCAGAGCATCATTTCTTCTCAAAATAATGTTACATGAGAATGGGAGTGTTCTTCTTTATTTATTCTACCGTATCAATGTAGAGACAACTTGTACACAATGTAACTTGTACACAAACTAGACGTGTACACTTTCTTTGTTTACAAAACTTACGTTCGCCTGGTTTGTTTACATAACTCTGCGCCTGTCCTCTCTCATGTACTTATTCTCTCTCTCTCTCTCTCTCTCATTTATTCGTTTTATCTCGTTTACTTACTCCTGACCCTCCATTAAGACTACAAATATTTTATGGTAAGAAATGAGTGAACTGTATATGCATTTTATTGCTCTGGGATGCTTAAATATCATAGAATAGTATGTGTGGGTGGGGTGGCCTGGTATGGTAGCCCGGCTGACTACCATACGTACCACACTTGATCTCTTACAATAAATACTACTCATTTCACCCTAGATTAAGACTACAAATATTTTAAGGAAAGTAATGAGTAAACTGTATATGCATTTTATTGCTCTGGGATGCTTAAATGTAATAGAATATTATGTGTAGGTGGGGTGGCCTGGTATGGTAGCCCTGCTAGCTACCATACATACCACACTTGATTTCTTACAATAAATACTACTTGTCTCACCCTAGATTTAGACTATAAATATTTTAAGGTAAGTAATGAGAGCACTATGTGTGTATTGTACTTTTTTATTGTTTTTTGATGCCTAGTTCTATTGCTAACTTAATATATGTTAGTGTAAACTTGTTATCTAGTATTTGTATGCATTTATAAGGGGAAAAAAAGGGCTTCCACTTTATGGCGATTTCCGCTTTACGGCGGTAGCCTGGAACCTAACGTGCCGTATAAGTGGGGCCCTACTGTACTTGTGATTACCAATTGTAACTTACAAGAAACAGACTTTTAGAAAATGTTATCTCCTTTTGAAAAAATTCTGAAAGTGTTTTGGAATTAGTGATTTTTCTGAAATGAAATACAGAATTTTCTGAATTATGGAGAGTACTGTATTCTAGAAGCAGAAGTTTCATTTTAAGAATTTTCAATAATGGTACAAGTAAGAGAAATTACAGCACAAAAATATTTTTACATACACTGGAAGATTGCAATAAACATTTCTGAAAGCTTGTTTGTAAGCAGAACTTCAGGTAATTCCCTGAAGTATGTCTTGACCATATCAGCGATGTCACATGTACCAAATGCTGAATACTGGATGTCTTCCCCTGATTCATGAAACTCTCTTAGTTTTTGAATTCGAGAACGAACTCCAGGTTTTCTGAATATACCAACCTAAAAATAAGATTAATAATTTTAGCTATAACACTGATTAGAAATATTATATAATTTTAAGAAGCTTATATGAATATGACAGTTAATTAAAAAAGTTTGAACTTTCAAAAGCATCCTAAATTATCAGACCTTATTAAAGTCACAATCAGGTTTTTCCAGAGCCCTCATAAAATCTTAAATAAAATATAAGCACTCTTAATTATTAATTACAGTACATACTTGATCTAAACTGGTTGCTCTGAGATACTGGAGTGCAGCTTGAATACCGGGAGGAAGTGGCTGTCCTGTCCGCTGGGTGATCACCAAGAGAGGCACGCCAAAAACTTGTCTATCACGATAATCAGGCGTTTTAATTTTTCTCATAAACTTTGGCAGTTCCCAATTCCATCCACTACGATTAGTTGGACAGTAACGCTCCATAAGTGCTGTTAGTCTGTCAGAATGAGCAAGAAGATTCACATAGTACAAATACTCCATGAACGTACATATACCCTTCATACTTAAAGTTATTTTATGGATACTAATAACAAAATTTGTACCTCACGATTTTCAATAATACTGTGGACTCTAACAGAATTGCAGGACCACATTCACCTATGAAGTCAAATAATCTATATTTCTTCCAGGAAATTAATACTTCTGTCTCCTCGAATATGCTTACCTTAGAAGGGCTCTTTTTCGCAAATGGAGCATTTGACCTGCACTGAAACCGTTTATTTGTGTGCCCAAATGCCGCGAGCAAGGTGGGTATGACTTTCTATTAAAACTGTGCCATCTGTCTACTGTAATTCTGTAAAATAAATACAAATGTTAATCATGTGACAGTGACTGCTAAGGGTTTTTATCAGAAACTGTCTAAATAAAAACACTGTTAAATTACAACAATACTGCCTTGAATGCCAATTCATGTCTTAAACAGTATTTTCATTATTCTGCAAGTCTCAACAATATACTCTATTCCAATGTTCTTGATACTTATAATGTCAAGTACACAAACAACCTACACATAGGAGACTGAAATTTATGACAATGTTATTTGTGTATTCTACCCAGTCATGGTACTGTGTCTTTTAATTCTTTATACTGCCAAGTATTAAATATTAGCTATGTACCAATAATAACTACATTGATACCTTGTGATAATTCACCTGTACAATACAATGTAAAGTCACTTATTTTAAATTAGTTAACCCATACTTTCAACATTGTAATTGTTTATTTTAAGTTGTAGTGTGCCTTCGTTATTTATCTCATGATCATTCAGTACTGCTTCAACAAACGATCAAGCAGTCAAACACCTACACAGTACAGCATTATAAGATGCATCTCTCTCTCCTCTCTCTTCTCTCTCTGACTTGTTTAAACTGCTAGATGAGAACCGTAACATAAATTCACCTTCTCTGACAAGGTTCGTCATTTTCATCATCGTCATGTGTGGAAGGTAATGGCGAATCTCCACTTTCAACAGTGCACTCGCTGCTTCCCGAGCCTTCGGGGACGCTGGCTTCTGAAAACATGTAGACTACATCATAATAAGACATAGTGTAGATGTTTGGTATACAAAAGTGATGAAGATAAATTAAGTTACAGCCAAAAC